>OY796888.1:6709250-6905674 GCA_963680785.1 Diplosoma virens
TATGCAGTGGCGTACTAGAACGTTTTTAAGGGTCTGGTAAAAATCTTGAGTTAAAATTGAAAACGGTTTTTTTGTCCTTAATCCTGAGTTGAGACTTTATCTGCTTTCAAACACAACCACCATTCCCGTGACGAACAACCTGTTAGACAGGAGGAAAAATAATTTGGCAATCTTGCGGTACACCGAGCAGCGAATTCCAATGATCAAGTCGAAAAATATTCGTCGTCGTCCGAGGAATGATGCGATTGATCGATCTCAACGTTAAATAAATCTTGCGGAATGATGGTTTTTTTCTTTTTGGGGGTAACTCTTTTTTGGGGAGACTTAACGGGCCGTCTTCTGGTTCGGGACTTTTTTTGCATTTGAACGATGCATTGGTCTGCGACTTTGTCCGCTTTAAAAAGCGAAGGCGTTTCTTTAAAATAAGGAGTTTCTTCGGAGACAAGAGTAAATCCGTCTGCATTGGTGGGGGTTTTAAACCAAGCCGGAGTCGGGACGTAGTTTTCAAAGTTTTCAGGGAGCTTGCTGACAGGGGTGTATGGGGTGGCGGTGGCCGCCGAGGAGCCGACATGGAAACAATCGCTGTTAAAATTGGCAATGCAATCAGGAGCACCGGCGAAAAAATCCTGTTCGGAGTCGTTCTCATTCAATACACGAAGAGCTTCTTTCCTCTGCTTGCGTTGTTTCATTGTTCGGTGTCGGGCTGTGATTATTCGAGGTTCTTGTTCAAGCGGCGTTGGTTCGCCTTCTCTTGGCGGACCATCATTTTCTCGATACTCTTGAACCTCTTCCGTGGGGAGAGCCTTGTCCTTTCTCCTACGCGGTAAGCGTCTTCTGGTTGTCTTGTTTTTGTGCTGGTTGCCAGTTTCTTGAATGATTTTTCCTACCTTCGCATTGGTACTGTTGTTGCCATTCCGCTGGGTTGAAGAAATTAGTTTATTGTTTGACGATTCGACTGGGTGAAGAGGATTTCCTCTTTTTAAAGAAGCTCTAGTCACTACCTTATTTGGACTCCAAATAAAACAAGTCCTTCTAAGGCCTTCGACATTTTCGACAATTTTTTTGTTGGACTCGACAGTTCTAGAAGTTTTGTTACTTCTCGGTTTTGTTTTCTCTTCAGGAACATTGGTCGCCATCGATCGTTTTAACCGGCTGCGTTTCGTCATCTTTTCACATTTCGACGCGGTTTGAACGGCATCCCTCTCAGGCTCCTTTTTCAGACAACTTCGTTCGTCTTCAGTTCCAGGCTTTCGATGCCGCTTTGACACACGACCCTTCTGCAGATCATCGAAAAATTCTTTCGCCTTCGATCGAATTGGGACTTTTCTTCGGAGATTATATGAACTTTTGATCGTCGCCACTTTCGCCACGGTTGGCGGCAGGAGCGGAGAGGGGCGAATCCGCTCCGATTGAGGATTTTTAACGGAAAAATGTTTTCCAAAGTGGTCGCGACCTGTACAACTGAATTTTAAATCCTTGTCGCATCCGGAAGTGAGAGTTTGTTCACAATCGGTAGGAACCGAATCGACTTTGGACGCATTATCACTCAAACCCAGTTTGCTCGAAGCCGACAGCGGCTTGCTCGATCTCAAGAAACGTTTAGCAGCAGATTTTTTAATCGATTCGGATGATACGTCGATCGTAGGGTTTACATCTTGTGACGGTGAAGAATGACGTTTATTAGGCGATGACGTTTCGCTGTTTCGTAACGAATGAACGCTACTTTTTTCAGGTTGTTTCACGCGGGATTGCTTTTTTACTGGGATAAGATTCGATGAATCAGAATCAAAAATTTGTTTCTGGGCGGGCGACTTTTCGTTGTCGTCTTGCGGAATACCGCTAGAGATCGACATGGATCGAGACAGAACATCTTGTGGACTCGTTGCATTGCTTTGTTTCGCCTCGTCAACACAGCTTTGTTCTAGAATATTCCTGACGCAACTACGTTGCTTTTTTCGAACTTGCCACACTTTGGGCGAACCAACAGAAGGAGTAAGCATCAATTGATCTTCTACAAACTGTCGATGGACCCAGTTCGCTTTCCTTAAAAACTCGCACGCTGGAGATGACTTAGGGAGGACAGAGTCCGTTCCAGGATAGAACACGACCACCTCATTTCCGTTAGCATCGTATTCGGTGTTTAAACGCTGATATGTCCAGCTTTCCAACAACGGAAAAACATGACGACCACTTCTAGTTCGATACAAGCCGTTGTTGGAAAACGAAGGCGAGCTGAATGAACTTGATTGATCGAAAACAGAATCGTCACTTTTCTTCGAGTATGAACGGCGTTTCTTTCTAGTAATTCTTTTTTTCCTCTCGTCATTTTTGTTTCCTTTTGCATTTTGGTGTTTTAAACGCTGCTGAGGCGTTTCTAATATGGCCTTAACTTCATTAACACTCTTTTCTGATTTTCCTGGCTTACGAGAATCTACAATATTTCCTGGAGTTGGGCTCTCTTCAGCAGCACTTCTATCTTTTTTCTGAGATTTCTTTTTTTGATTTAAAACCACGTCAAGGCCGTCAGTATTTTGTTGAAGATCGACGTCATTTGCGACAGCAGCGAAGTCGTCTCGGTCGTTGCTCACGTCATGCGCGTCGTCATCGGAGTTGCTGAACAGCTTGGTTTGACTTGACCACGAATTCCTGGTGTGATAGAGCGAAGTGAAGCCTTCGCAAGACAAGAGCGACACCATTGCAGAGGCGTCGGTCGATTTGGTACGCTCCTTGGCAGGATCATTCGCATTGACGTAGTTCAAGTAAACATCGATCATGTCTCTCCAGTTAGACGGAAAACCGGAGGCGAATTTCTTTGCGAACCAGAGCGGAATTCCGCTTTGCACAGTGGCCTCGACATTTAAGGGACCGCTAAGCCGGTAGTAACTGCGAGAGGTCGAATACAGTAACGTCTGGTCAATGACGTCGACTACTGGGCTGGTACGATACAACTGAGGTTTCCCGTCTGGAGCGATGACAAAACCTTCGACGACCAAGTGCTTACCGAACAAAAGCAGCACCCAGCGGTACAGTGTTAACTTGACTTGATCATCACTAATACGAGGAGTGTCTGAAATGAAATTTATTACTTAAAAATCATCATAATCATTCGCATTTATCCCTCTTCCTCGGAGGACAACGCCAGGGTTAAACGTAGAGCAACCAAAAAAAACGATTACTGCGACCTGCTCTTGGAAATGACGAAATATTGCCGTGCGTTTCAAACGTTTTTATTCGCTCTTTTCAGATTTTATATGTAAATCAATGTGTAACTAAAGTTTAGAGCAGTTTTTTAAACCAAAAAAAATGCTTAATTAAGTTTTTTCTACAAACAAAAAGGAGAACAGGATTCGAACCGGGATCACGCCCATCGTGTTTGCCACCAACGAGGCGCTCCTTGGTAATCGATAAAAAACTATATCGAATTTTATGGAAATTGAAAGACTTTTATGATTTGGCATATTTGGCACAATTGGCATAAAACGAATATCATTTCGCATATCATTTGGCATAATTGGAACATCATATAACAAATCATTTGGCATAAAACGAATTGGCATAAATCATTTGCTTTGGCAACAAATGCGAAGCCGGGCGGCTGGCAGCAATTAAAATTCAAAACTTGAAATCATTGTCAGATAGTCAACTAAAGGTTTAGCCCGGTATAAAAAGTCAAGAATGGTACTTTCACTTTTCAAAATAACATTTACAGAAAAACGAAAGGATACTGCTATTTTTCTGCTGATTGAACTATTGCACAACTAAACGTAACAATCATACTTGACAAATAATTAGGGGTATATAAATACAATTATGGAGCAAAAACGTAAAAAAATTCGGAAAAAACTTATACAGTGTGTCCATAAAGTCCTGTTACAATTAAAAACAATCATTACAAAAACAATTGATGAGATATCTCAAAAAGGTTTGTTTTAACTTAATCAATGTTTATTAAAGTTTATATTCAAATGAAAATTTTGTGCTTCAGATAAAATTTTTATGTGTTTATTGAATGTGTTTAAATCCCCAAAAATGACTTGCTTCAAAAAAATAAATTTTTGAGGATGAAACATTCCTCAAACGATTTTGTTTTAGTGACTAGGTGACTTGTCATGTTTCAGGGAAATTAAACAAACACAATGTAAGAATTTGAGAATCAGAACACCCTCATGTAATTAGAGAGCTTCAGCAAAATAGTCACATTAATAAACCAGGATACAAATGTGCTTTTTTTTGAGAACTAATTATTTATTTTATGGGAGTTTGCTAAATACATTCGATAAACACATAAAAATTTTATCTGAAACACAAAATTTCAATCAGAATAAAAACTTTAATAAATACCGATTAAACTAAAACCAACTGCTTTGAGATATCTCATTGATTGCCTTTGCAATAATTTTTAAAAATTGTAACAGGACTTTATGGAAACCCTGTATAACATTGTTAGGTTTTACACTTAATTTACAGCTTGTTGGTGCTATAAAAGCAAATTTGTCAAAATCTGCACCAACAAACCTGTAGATTTTCCCAAAATATTGTCATCAGAATCATCACCACTGCTTTGTTGACCAAGCCATTCCAAATAATCATCAACATAAGTCTTCCACAAAGGTGGAAATCCATTGACAAACTTTTCTTCAAACCAAATGGGCATATTTTTAGTATGTTGAATTGGTCCAATAATCTTATAGATCGATCCTTTCACTGAAAGTGCAGATCGGTCATTCACCTGCAAAAACATAACCCAATTGTAGATTCATGCTGGGCAAGAATAATAAGGGTTATGGCAGAGACATTTATTGCTATTTGGTGTTAATTAGCATCAAATCCACATTGATTCAGTAAATCACTTGTTAAATCAAATACTACTATTGCTTTTTTTTTTTGAAAGAAATATTTAATATAAATTTAAACAATAATATAATTACAGTTATATTTACAGTACTACAATAACAATATTATAATTACAGTAAATCACTTGTTAAATCAAATACTACTATTACTTTTTTTTTTTGAAGGAAATATTTAATATTAAATCACATAAAGTTTTACATTTTTTTAAAAAAATGCATTATTGCATTATTTGCTGTATATGTGTGCTAACAGTTGTACTATTTATTAAAATTTTCTGCTGGTTATTGCTATGTTAGTCAAATCATCAGATTCTTACAAGAAGAATGCTTTAGGATTTGTACAAAAATTAATGTAAAAAGAAGTTTATACTATATCAGTTTGACTGTAAAGTGGTTTCTTGGTTCAAAGGCTTTAATGTTAAATCATGAGGATGGTTTTTAAATCTTCAACTAATCTTCAATATCGAATCTTCAACTACATTTTTAAAAATTATTATTTAGATCAGGGGTGGCCAACCTGCGGCACATTGGATGGTTAGTGGTGGTGCATTGCAGTGGGGGAAAAATATTTCAAATGAGAAATGTTTCCACAACTAATATCTAGTTAAGTCAGGGGTGGCCAACCGTGGCAGATTGCACCCTCATTTCCAGTGTTAACTTTTTTTTTTTAGAGAACAGCTTGGTTTCACTATGAAATTTTGAAGTCTTTCGTTTGTGTGGTAGATATGAACTGGACTTGAATAAAATTGGTGGTTGAGGAAAAAAGCTTGGGCACCCCTGGGCTAGATTAACACTTTTTTCTTTTAGTTATTAAGATTAGATATGGGTTAATGAAGTTGTCAAAAACACAACCTCTCTTTCTAATTGAAAGAGTAAAATAATGTGACTAACGTAACAGCCAGAAGGAAAATGGATATAACATCAAAATATAAGCATGGCCAAATTTTTTTTTTGAAAGTATACATAAGCATTAGATAATAAACTAAAAGTTGTGGATTTAATTCTCAGCAGGCTTTTTAAATTTTAGATGGAAATATTTTTGATACTTCAGTTCAAATTAATTTTTACTTTTAGAATTAACTTAGGTTAAAGTAGTGATTTTCAAACTGGGCGCCACAAGACTTTGCCAAGGGTACCACATAAATTTGATGAAAACCTATTGCAATTACTGTTTTATTTGTATGTACTAGAATGAGAAAATTATGAATTAGGTCACGACATTAATTTTTCAAAGCTAAGGAGAGCATACTTACATATGCAATTTAGTGAGAGAGAGTAACTATTTTCAACCATACCACAATTATATACAGCAACAGAAAATGCAAAATCCCTACTTGACAAAGTTAAAAGCACTGACATTTTTCAATCTCTCAACATCAAACTACTACTACTCCACATAAAACAATCGCAACTGTGCTGGTATGACCATGTGACATAAATGTCCCACGAGCAACCAGAAAAGCAACTAATGAATGCTCTTCTGAGTGGAAAAAGGCCTAGAGGGTAACCCAGAACTCACTGATGGAATTATGTTGAAAACCTGGCCTGGTCAAGTCTTGAAATTCCACCAGCAAAATTGCTGCTAGTTGCAGATCAGGATGCTTAAAGATTCCAACTTGAGCTGTTGCCTCCACAACCCCAAAAGGACAAGCAGGCAAAGGGAAATATACTGAACTAATTCAATGCTTTCCCTGAAAATGATGATGAACACAAAATAAAAACTGCAAAGTTGATACACCACGTAAAATCCAACTAACAGAAATAACATTCTAAAATATATTTTACAAAAACGATCATTGATTGACAAATATTTGTCAATTAAATCCAGGGTTAAGTTTTTGATTAATAAAACTTTGTGAATTTTAGTTTTAAAATAAGAATTGTATTTTTTAATTGGTACATATGTATATGTACGTACATATTATTTGTAAGAAAATAACCTTTTTCTTTTATGTCATAGAATAGAATGGATGCAGATTATAGAAGTATTTTTGCAATAGTCAAATTTGGACAATCATATGATGAAACATTTACAGCAATAAGATTTAGCTTTTATAATGCAGAAATTTGTTACGATACTTTACTTAAAAAGAGGCAAGTTGAAACTGTTGCAAATAAAGAGAAAGAAGAGCAGAAAATATGACAATAATTATCTTGGTTTTGGTTTTATTATGAAAGACAAGTTGAGCACCCACAAAAAATTTATTTTGTTGTGAAATTTAACCTTTAAAGACATATTATCTAGTTGGTAACTGGAATGTTACAAAAACTTAGAACATATCTTGAAAAACATTTAAATTTTCTACCAGGAAGTTATCAAAAACTAACTAACAATCAGTCATATTTTCTAATTTTTGCATATAGCAGCCAAAAATCAACTTGTGTCTTTTAAAGTTGCCAATAGAATTACAAAATGTAAAAAAACACATACCATCCCAGAGGGGTCCAGGACAATGGCCACAGCCTAACTAACTAGTTGGCTGCAGCCAGTTGTCCCATTTCAATTCTAAAGGAGGTCATACTTTCAACTGTCTTTGACATAACAATGATTGCATAATCATAATACAACTTACTTAAAAAAAGTAAGTTTTTCCATGCTCAAACAGTATTGTTTGTAAACGGATTGATAAGATTGCAGATGATATTAATAAGTAGTTGGAAGTAAATATGTATGAATATTAGTTCAGCTTTTTATTTGATAAGGCAAGAATTATTACCAGTAATAAAGATGTTTACTTGATTTGCTATGTGTGATTGATTGTTCTATATTTGCATTTTTGCAAGTTTATTTTAACAAGTTGGCAAGTACATGTTTGTGGTTCTAAAAGATTTTTTAGAAGTAATTACAAGTGAATCTTGAGTGAAAATATTGACATTGAACAAGAAATGTGTGTTGTGCCATAAAACATTGAACTGCAGTTTGATAAAGTGTGTTAGAAGCAGCAAGCTTACAGCTTGCATTAAATTTCTTTTAGTGTCTTAGAAACCCCATTGTTTTAAACATAAGTTAATTGTAATTTCTTGGTCATATAAATGCCATGAGTGTTTATATGTTTTAAAAATCACCATCAGCAGAAAAAGTTTGGAAACCGCTGGGTTTGGGTAAGGCTTGCTTAGTAAAGTTAGGTCAAGAACATAAGCACACTTTTTTATTGAAAGAGTATGGGCATGTGATCAACGTAATAGCAAGCAGAAAATTTGTTAGCATAAAAAACAATAACCACTGCTAATGTTTAACAATTAACAAACTTAAAAAAAATTAACTCTCAAATTAACATTTTATTTTCCATTGTTTAAACCAGCCCACAAGAGTGGAGAAGTTGGACCACCCTGACCTAGATTTTATCTTTGCAGCCCGCAAAGCTTTTTCAAACCTTAATGCGGCCCTTCATGCTCTCAGCCTTGGACCACACTGGTTTAAACCAAAGATATCCAACCAGCAGCCCACCACCCACAAATTTTTAAAATAAATATACATTTTAAAACTTGTATCACAACCCTTCTCACACTAAGTTCTACAAGCTTGCTTAGTACATTTTTGAGAAGAAAATCAAGAAATCAGAGTCTGATTCATAGTGAAACCTTTTTTTTTTAGAGAACACTTTAATTTTAGGATGAAAATTGACAAATTAGATTGTGATTTTAAGTTTTTTTGCAGCCAGCCAATTTTAGCTCAACTTAAAATTTGGCCCAAAATGAAACAAGGTTGGCATCCCTGGTCAGAACCATTGGGTCACACCAGCAATGTCACCTAAAAAAATATAAAAACTAAAGGTGAAAAAACCATTACTGGATCTTTAACCGCAAAAAATTAAAGATTGAGTACTGGACCTCTTGTCACAGCAAAAATGTTAATATTAACCATGACAGTGAGCACAAATGTAAATTATATTTACTCTAAATTATCTGAACAAATTTTGGGTCTCTTCAATAAGCAACCGTGAATGATTTTTCTTAATGAAACTAACCTGGAATCCCCATGGGTAACCATCGTTTCTTGATAAATTCTCTTGGTTTCTTTTTTATTGCTTCTTAGTGCTGTTGGGGGATTTCAGGTTAGTTTCACCAACAAACAACAGTTACAGTCTCTTCTTGAGGAGACTCCAAATTTTAATCTACACAATTATTTTTTACAAAAACCTTTATGTTTCACTAAAAAAATTTGGGGTTTTGTTTATTATTTTGCCATTCTGACTCCATGAGCTTTTAATTTTTGTGAAATCCCTAAAGCCTACAAGATTAGTAATAGTGAACAAGACCCAAAATTTGTGAGCTTAAATATGAAAAAAAATAAATCAAGAATTTTATTTAAAAACATATAATAAGTAATAAATAAATATTTGATTCTATTTGAATAAAGTTATTTAAATACAGAAATATTAACAATAATTTGATGATATGAAGTTAAAATGTCAAGTTGAATCTGGTGTTGATACTTCCTCTTGTGCATTTTGTGAAAAAGATAAATCAAAAGCAACTATGATTGCCTGTGATTCTTAAACATGTCTTAGTCATTTGTGGCATTTACAATGTGTGTGGTTAGAAGATGTTTCAAGCACACAGTTAAAACTCTGATATGGTTATAGCCTTGCTGTCTTTTTAAAAGTGGAAAATTAATTTGAAAAGAATCTAATTCAGGGTTTTAAATAATATTTTTAACCAACTTAAAAATGAATTTATTTCTGAACTCAAAAATCACTTGCCTGAAATGCTTGAAGGAAAATAAAAAAAATATTTTAAATGACAATACAGTGTGCAATAAAAAACAAGACAAACATGCTATAGTTATTAAACCCAACAACTTAATATCTTACACACAATCCACATGGGCTAAAGTAAATGCTAAAATGCTGTCACCAAAATTTTAAAAATCCCAGTTACTAAGACTGTATTGACAAAAAATGGCAACAGTTTTTTACTTTTTCCAAACTCTAAAAGTTGAGATGATGCAGATAATTGTTTAAAAAATGATTTCAAATTGGAAAGCAAAACTATAACATCTAAATTAATTTATCCAAAAATTGCCATTTATGATACTGACTTTATAACAATGACAATTTGAAAGATTTAAAATCTGCAATATTTTTCAAGAATTAAAACCTTTGAAACAACAAATTTTTTAAAATGCTTCTTACAAGTGAAGAAAAATCTGAAAAGAAATTTGCTGTTGCTAAAGTTGATCCTATAAGATGTACATCAATCATGAAAATGGCAACAAACTTTTTATTGGATTATCCTCATGTAAAGTTAGTGATAGATTACATTTAATACAATATTATACATGACAATCTTTTGGTCATAAAAGTGGTTCACCTTACTGTCCAATAAAAAACACCACTGATCAATGTTGCTTATATTGCTCTGAAAATCATCCCTCACAAAATTGCCCCACAAAAGAAAGCAAAATGTTTAATGATTTCAAATGTTTCAACTGTTTAAAAAGCTCCTTACATTCTGTCAAGTCCAAAGCACATGAACATACAACTACAAATAAAGATTGTCCAATTTTACAATTAGAATTAAAATTCTTAATAAATAAGACAATGAAGTACAATTCAATGAAGAATTTGCTTCCATCTCATGTTGTAAAGCTGAATTGATTGCATGTTCCGGGTAGCCATTTTCTGGACTTTTCTGGAGAAAAGCAAACTTGACCCAGAGCTTGGCAAAATTCGTTCAATTCTTTTAGAAAATGGCTACCTGGAACATGCAATCAATTCAGCTTTCAAACGAAAACTTCAACAACTAAATTCTAATCTGGTTCACACAGTAGAAAAGTGCCCTGTCTACCTACACATTCCATGGATTGGAAATGTCTTGATGAAGTTCGAAAAGCAGATTACGTCTGCTGTGAAATGCTGGTTTTTCTCCATTGAACCATGTGTTATTTTTAACACCTGACAGCTCTTACCAGCGATTAAGAAAGACATGTTACCTTCCCATCATCACAGCAATGTTATTTACCAGTTTGTGTGCCACTGCAATAGTCAGTACGTTGGTCGCATGTCTCAATGCCTAAAAGAGTGAAATAAACAACACGTTTCTAGATCCATCGCCAATCCTTCTGCCTCACACAACCACCAAAATCTTTTCTGCTCTTGCAAGGCCAACACACGCCCACAACAATTTCACGAATCTGCCATTGGTCAACATCTTCTTGACAACGTCCAATGCGCTCTTCACTACAGCAATGAAAATTTTTTTATTCTCACTCGAGGTCGCTCTTCTTTTCACCTTTCTGCTCTTTAAGTGACTTTCATTAAATCTCTCAAACCCCTTCTGTGTAAACAAAAAGAATTTGTCTACTCTTAGAAAATTTCTTAATCTTTTGTCTCATTTGCTAACTTCTTTCAGCCAATGAGAACTCTGCTTTCCCCTTTATAACTAAGTTCAGTTTCAATTCTGCTTTATTCTGACAATTTCCCCTGAAGAGTGTCAGATGAAAAGCTTTGGGAAGAAAAATCTTTTACTTCATGCAATATAAAAAGATTGCAAAAAATGGAAAAGTTTTGGGGTTTCCATTATGTAAAGTAAATTTAAAAAGCTTTATCTTAAATCTTGTAAATGTTTACCGTCTTCCTTATTCAACTAAGAACGAATTCAATATTTTTAATTTTTTTAAAGACTTTGAAGACTTCTTTCTGCCACAACCCTGTTTCCTAGTGATCTGTTACTGTTTGAAGACTTCAACTTCCATCTGAAATTACTTACAAATTTAAAAATCTCCAATTTTTATAACCTTTTAAAACAATTTTCTCTTGAACAACTTATTAAGTCTGCTACACATATAAAAGGTAGTATTCATGAATTAATAAAAGTAATGCTCTTGAAATATTTAGCCAAGCTTATGTTGACTTTGAATTTCAAACTGATCATCATCCTATTCTTATTAAAGTTCCAAGTGATATTGATTCAAATAAGTCTAGAGTTCTGTCCAGAAACTTTTATAGTTTAGACTATGATAATCTCAGAAAAGATATACTAAAAAGTCCTTTATGTGATAAACCTCTTTTTGAAAATCTCACTCTTGATTCTGCCATTGACCTATATAATAATAATTATATAATAATATATAATTATAAACAATCTCTCGAGACGATACCTTTATAAAGCACACTGTAGCTCGGTCCCCAACAAGCTCTTGTAAAAAAATCAGATCCCATTTGCTTCTTAAAGGTACTAATGTTAGTCTTAGTACAATTTCATGTCGACTCAGCATAGAATTTGGACTAAAATCTTATAAACCTGCAAAGAAACCACTGCTCATTTCTCAAATGAAAAAGAAGAAATTGGAGTTTGCCCAGAAACATATCAATTGGAGTGTTAAAGACTGGAAGAAAGTGCTTTTATTAGATGAATCCACCTTTCAACAATTCACAGTAAGAAAAAATCATGTCTGCTGATGTGTGGGAGAAAGATTTAATGAAAAATACATTATCTACACTATGAAACATCCCCCAACACAAATAATATAGGGTGCAATGGTACAGCTGGTATTTATTTCTTGAAGCCTGGTACCACCATGAATGGTGTTAAACATGCTGAATTGTTAAAGGATAAGCTGCCAACACATATGGCAATCCATCAATCATTCATTTTTGTGCATGATGGTGCACCTTATCATCAGTCGAAAATTGTCAAGCAGTTTTTGACAGAAAATTACATCAAGATTCTAGATTGGCCTGGAAATAGCCCTGATTTAAGCCTAATTGAAAATTTATGGTTTAAAATGAAGGATTTAGTGTCACAAAAGCATCCAAAATCTTCCTCAGAGTTAGTTAAAGTCATTAAAGAAGTGTGGGTGAAAGAAATTTCAGGAGAATATTGTGAATCTCTCATATACAGTATGCCTCATCAATTGCAAGCTGTCATTGATGCTTGTGAAGGACACACAAAGTACTAAAAATGTATGTACTTATATAATAAATATAATAATATTCATGTTTCCTTCCTTTTGTTACAATATAATAGAAATTTACTTTAGTTCACTTTACCAAAATAATTTTTTTTTTTAGAAAAAGCTATTCATTTTAGGGTGGTCCAATACTTTTGCAAATGACTTTAGTTGGGTTATACAGGGTGTCCATAAAGTCTCTTTACAATTAAAAAAAATTATTACAAAGTGAAATGATGAAATATCGCAATGAGGGTTGTTTTATGTTAATCAGTATTTCATAAAGTTTTTGACACTTAAAATTTATTGTTTCAGATAAAGTTTCTTAATTAAAATTTCTTATGTTTAATGATTGAGTATATGAACTAAACCCCATAAAATGACTACTCCTCAAGAAAAAGCACAATGTGTATCCTGGTTCATTGAGGCAAAATCAGATGTTCAGACCCAGTGAAACTACAGAAGTACGGAAGAGACCCACTATTACGTCCTTCAATTTGTTTATGGCACAAGAAATTTATGGAGACAGGGACAGTGTTTGATACAAGGAGGAGTGGGCAACCAAGAACATCTGAAGAAAACATCAAGCGTATAAGGCAAGCCTTTCAACATTCTCCTATGAAGTAAGGAGGAGTGGGCAACCAAGAACATCTGAAGAAAACATCAAGCATATAAGGCAAGCCTTTCAACATTCTCCTATGAAGTTCATCTGTACTGATGCCAGACAATTACAACTACCATGTTCAACAGTGCACAAAGTCCTACACAAGAATTTAAGATAGTATGCTTACAAAGTGCAAATGTTAAAAGCACTTCAGCCAAATGACATGCCAAGACGAAAAGAATTTGCAGTGAACATGTACTTCGTGCAACTAATGGTGCCCATAGAGAAGTGTATTAAATAGAGTAATAATATTTTTAATTAAATGTTTAGAAGTGTATTAAATGTGTCAATAAAAACTTTATGAAATACTGATTTATAACATAAAACAACCCTCATTGCGATATCTCATCATTTCACTTTGTAATAATTTTTTTAAATTGTAAAGAGACTTTATGGACACCCTGTACGTATTTTGTTTCACTATTATTTATCTGTTACTCAATTTTTTTCTTAAATGTATATGAGGTGTGACAAAAAAGAAACTGGACTGTATTAACCATGCCCTTGGCACAATGCCAATCAGCAAGCCACTTGCTTACTGTGAAACACAACTTCTTAGCTCTATTGCGTTGCAATTTCTTTAATGTATTCTGTTTTTGTGTTTCAGGCTTTTATGTAACATAGTATTGGTAGCCTTTGTCACAATTTTGTTACTTTGTGTCACATTTGTTTGTACTCAATGCTGTTGGTTGTTATGAAACTGTTAGTAGCTCAAGAATGGAACAATGAATCAATTTGAAGTTTTTGGTGAAACTGAAAAAGACCCCAACTAAGTGTTTTAAACTTCTTAAATAGATGTATGGTGAAGATGTGATGTTGAGGATGCAAATCTTTGAATGGCACAAACATTTTGAGAAAGACCATGAGGAAGTGGAGGATGATCCCAAGATGAGACAACCTTCCACAACGAGGTCAGATGAAAATATCACTAGAGTGAATCAGCTAGTGTGAAGTGATCACAGGTTGACAGTACAAATGATATCAAATCAACTGAGCCTAAACAGAGAATCAGTGCAAACAATCTTGCTGTATGATCTGGAGATGTGAAAGGTGCGTGCCAAAGTGGTGCTTAAGGTTTTGTTAAAAGACCAGAAACAGAACCACATCAAATTTTGTGAAGACATGCTTGAGAAAATTAAAGACGATCTGGATATTTTTAGGCAGATCATCACAGGAGATGAAACTTGCGTTTTCTAATATGATCCTGAAATAAAGAGGCAAAGCATGCAGTGGAAGACTACAGAATTACTTAGACCCAAAAAGGCGCACATGTCAAAATCAAAAATCAAGGTCATGCTGATTGCTTTTTTTGATCAGAAAGGTATGGTTCATCATGAATTTTGCCTGAGGGTGAAAGAGTGAATCAGCACTTCTACCAGCAGGTTCTCATTCACCTCCATAACCAAGTTTGATGCAGCAGGCAAGAATTGTGGAGTGACAAGTCATGGCTTCTCCACCATGACAATGCACCCAAGGCAATTAATGTTAAGCAGCTCTTGGTCAAAAAACAACAGCTCTTGACCACCCTCCCTATTCTCCAGATTTAGCACCTTGTGACTTCTGTCTTTTTTCCAGCCTGAAGGCTCTGATGAAAGGAACTCATTTCTTGTCTCTAGAAGAAATCAAGGCCTCAGTGACGAGGGAGCTGAAAATACTCAAAAAGGATTTTACCAAGTGCTTTTTGATCTCGTTCACTATTCATATGGCGAAATAAAATGATTAATGTATTTCCAAAAAGGATTTCAATTGAAGCAAAAGTGTATTGAAAAGTGTATCAAATGCAAAAGTGGATTGACTTCAAAAAGGAATACTTTGAAAGGCACAATTCATAAATTATCAAAATATGTTGTATTAAAATTTTTATAACAACAGTCCAGTTTCTTTTGTCACACCTCGTAAATTGCTGCTTAAAATTCAATTTGATTTGAGCAAACAGTTAATTTCTGCCCTAGCTTGCATAATTGCTGTTAATGTTAACCAAAATAAAAGAAATGTATTATTATTATTATTAAATATTATAAATATAATATTTTTAATTAGTCTTTGATATTGCAATTTATCAAATTTATTTTTGAAAACATAAAAACAGTAACTAAAGAATCTATTTCTTACTCGCATTTGAATTGCACTACTCTTGTGGAATTTTCCATCAGAAATTTTTGTTCCACAAAGTTTTATAGCCTGGCACCCACGAACTGGCTGAAAGTACCATTTATCGAGAACAATTGGACTTTTTGATAGTGAAGAAAAACTGCATGATGAACTAGAGGCAATTGAAAACTTCTTTAAAGCACTTGTCTTTAAATCATTCAACAAAGAATTTTTTAAAAACTTTGAATTTTTGTTTTCATGTCGACTTGTACCAAGCACAGAAGCACTGTAACCAAGAGCAATACTTTCTATATCTGTTTGATCATTGCAACAATTCACATTCATAATACAATTGCAAGTATAAATATAAATACTTTTAACAATCAACCTTAACACAAAAAAACCTATCATTGTAATAAGTATAATATAGATTTATGAAGCTACAACAAACTGTTTTTATAAGGACTTTGCAACAAATAAAATAACAAGTTATGGAAAAAACAGCTTAGTTAAGCATACTATATTTTTGAATAGGCAAACCAGGACGATTATTAATAGAAAAAATTTTGTTTTTAAAAAGTAGTGTTATTTAAAAAAAAATCTTGGCTTTGAATCAGTCTTGAATTTCATGATTTTTGTCTTTAAAGAAAAAGTGTTCTCTAAAAAAAAAAGGTCTTTATTTTGAATCTGTCTCAGATTTTATGATTTTTGTCTCTAAAAACTAAATCTTGTCTCTGAATCTTGAAAAAAAATAACAAGAGGGTCTGCACATGGCATCTTTTTTCAATTTTTGCAAAAATGGGCAAGACAGAGCCCTAAAAATGGGGATGTATGATAAGCCTAAGCTCAATTATTAAAAAAAAAAATTTAATGGCTTGTCAAGAAGTTACCGTCAGCAATTTTTTTCGGTGAAACTAACCCAGAATCTCCCAATAGCACTAAAATAGAATGAAAAAGAAACCATTTCAAAAAGCGATAGTGTCCACAGAGAGATCTAGGTTAGTTTTACCGAAAAAATTGCTTACCGTGACTTTTTGAAGAGACCTAAAATGAACAACCATAAAGTCGTTTCCACCACGAAAGTGAAATGGAGTATTCTTTGTTTGTTTTATTGATTTTTTGCTTTGCTTAACACTTGTTTAGATTTTAAGCGCGGAATGTTTAATAAAGTGATCCAATAAAATAAAATAAACAAACAAATAACATTATACGCTTGTAGTAGAAATGTGCCTCTATATTCAAATTTTACCACAAATGTGAAATTTGTATTTTTTATTTTTTATTTTTGCCGCGTTTCACCAAGTTGCCAGTTTTTAATTGGTTAATTTGCTATTTTTCAAATTCTTTTTTTTCAGGAATCTAACATGACAA
Source organism: Diplosoma virens (assembly GCA_963680785.1). NCBI lineage: Eukaryota > Metazoa > Chordata > Ascidiacea > Aplousobranchia > Didemnidae > Diplosoma > Diplosoma virens. Next base: position 6,726,124 of record OY796888.1, read on the forward strand.
GAGATAAAAAAGCTTTTAAAGTGAAAGACTAATTATATAGAAATTGTTAAAATTCAAGGCCAAAAACAAGGCCATAGATTGTATATATGTATGTATGTATGTATGTTTTTTTGATTTCTCAGCCGCAACAGCACAAATCAAAGCACAAAAACATAATGAAAGCTGAAAAAAAGGAAGCCGTAAAAACGATATGCGTTGTAGGACATGCAAACAATGCATTGTACAGATATAACAAATTTCATTATGATTTGCATGCTAACTGCACCATAAATTGATTGACCACGAAATGATAGTAACATTTGGGACAAAGAAGTGACAGGCTTTATACCCAACAGATATTGTCGGCAGAGTGGTCGAGTAGTTAAAGCGCTGCGCTTACATTAAACATGATCTCGGTTCAAAGACAACTCAGTCCATTCTGCTGTGTCCTTGGAAAAACACATTAAGGTACTTTCCCCAGCTTGGTAGTCTTGGCAAGCAGTTCTAAATTACAGTCATATCTCTATTAAGTTACAAGCGGACCGCAATATCTTGGCATCTCCGGAAACAGGTCGGGGTAATTGCTTACCCTATGTATTAGCGCCTCCGTCGCTTTCTTGCGAGTCAGGAGGATAAACATAGAGATAAAAAAATAGATAAATATAATGATGATTTTACAAAAACTGGGAGTTGGTGCAAGTAAAAAAATAGAACTTTTTAAGATTGATTTAAAAGAAATTAATGTGAAGACCTTTTTGTTGGACTTCATTTTTTTATGATTATTTCCTGTAGAATTGGTCCATTTAAATAAAAACTAAATTTCATTTCAACCTTTTTTTTGTTTAATCCGTTTAGTTTTCTCTAAACAGTGATGGGCTTACAAAGAGGTGGTCCAGTGCAAAAAAAGTAATAAGGGGGGCCACTATTGAGTGATCCAAAACATGGAAAGCCCTTTTTAGTGTCTCAAAACAAAGCAATTTCTAAAAAAAAAAGGTCTTCAATTTAGGGGGGCCACTATTGAGTAATCCAAATTGTGGAAAGCCACTTTTTAGTGTCTTAAAACAATGTAATCTCTAAAAAAGGAAAAAAAGTCTTTACTTTGACAAACACAAGTGACACAACTTAACGAGCAGAAGCCAAGCATGCTGTGACCACTAATTCAAGAGTTTTTTTCTTTTTGACATGCCATCGACGTCCTGGTTCTACTATAAAGAACTAGAGCAATAGGTTATTTTATGTTGGGGGAGCCACTTTTTGATGTATTTTATGGGGGCTTAGTGCGGTTGCATCGTTCGCACCCTATTAAAACCATCACTGTTTCTAAATATCGGGACATTAATCACATACTTTTTCTTTTTTTTTTATTATTTTAGATAAAAAAAATAGGGGTTTCTTATGACCGCGCTTATTGTAATCTAATGGTATATCTATAGAAGAACAGCCAAGGAAAAGTAGAGAACAAATTAAAAAATTTGTTTGCTACTTCCTGACAGAAGTGCTTCACTGTAAAGATTTTAGATTGATAGACTGCCATAGAATAGGATTTACAGCTTCAGCAAAAATTGATTCTAGAAGATGTACAGTGAGACCAATAATTTATAAGGTCTCAACAATAGAAGAAAAATCCAGAATTTTTTCTTCCCTAGTCGTATCAAAAAATTACAATAATGTAATTTCGGGACCTTCGGTACTATAATCACCTACTGAAGCCCATTTAATTAAAAAAGAAAAGATTAACCCCCATTGCCAAAAAAATAAAAGCTTCCGATAAAACTGTTCAATGGGTTATTTCCCCAGGTGATATAAATTTGATTATTGATAGTTCTCGGGTATAACTTAATTAATATCTTTAATTTTGTGTAATAAATCGATTATTCGGATAATTTTATATATTCATTATAAAGTTTGTTCTGTTATGATACTTAAACTTGCTTCTATATTATACAACAAGTCACACTTTTCATCGCTAATTAGCAAGTCGCAACGTCAACTCCTTTTGTTGCTTCTTTCTTTTTCTAATCCCGTCCAACACACAAACTTCTCAACATTTTGTTATTTTGTTCATGTGGCGGAGCAGAAATAAAAGAAAACTGAACTGAATTTTTATCTTTTTTTTTTTTTTACAATGAGGTGTCACAATTTTATTTTCATTGCTTTTTAAATTCTTTTTATAGTTAATTTGTTAATAGACCATTGACATAGCGGCAGGCAGGAGGGGCGAGGGTAGGGGCATATGCCACCCCAAGTTTTAAAAATTCGGGCAAATTCAAATTTTTCGGCCTATGACAAAAAAATTTTTGGGTAAAACCAGAATTTTTTGGGCAGCGACATGAAAAATTTGGTATCATAGCGAATCAATTTTTCACAATGCTGTTTATTTTGTAGTTTATTTATTTAAGGATGTTATTTTTGTATTAAACATTTGCTTTTATTGATGTTGTCAAACATTAGTTAAAAAATGGATAGTACCAACGGACCAACAAAAGAAAGACGTCGTTCTTCTAGGTCAAACAGGTAATTTGCAAAATTATTTATAAACTTAACCGCAATGCTGTATGAATGTTGTTATTAGCATGCTGTTTTAGTTGCTAAATGTGTTACTTTTTCCCTGCTCAAAATTCTAATCTTTAGTGTAATTACATGAATATTTTTTGTAATTTTGTTGGAATTTTTTGTTTTTATACTATGCATCATAAGGCAATCATGATAAAATTATCCATTGTGTCAATTGTAGCATTTGCAATGTGAAGATTCAGAGTTGGTTTTAAAATTGATATTGTGTTCATTATATGCATTGCTATAATTTTATTAGTAAATTCAACTGTCTGTGTCATTTAACTCTTTGTTATGTCATACATTGATATGACTTTTTAAAACTATTATTTTACTACTTAAATTTATAAAATTTCTAGTGCCTATTTTGCTAGTTTGGTCAATCATGTTGATTGCTTTGGATATTCCAATATGGGCAAATGTTGGCTTTAAATCTAGAGATGATTAGCTCACTTTGTTTACTGTATTTGTTTGAAGTAAGTGCTTTGCGAATGTTAAACATCTGTTTTGCTTTAATGACAGTGAGATTTATGTATTGTGAAAATGTTAGTTTTGGGTTAAAAGTAATTCCAAGAGTTTTTGGGTGTTTTGTTGTTGTTGGTGTTTGATTATTTACTTTAAAGGATAGAGTTGTGCCATATTCAACTAGGTCTGGTTTAAAAAGTGTAATACTTTGTAAAAATATTTTTGAATAAATTGTTGAGGTTAAATGGTGATTGGTATGAGATCCTGTGACTATTGTGTAATCGGCTTATGTTAAGATTTCTATGTCTTTTGGGAGGAAGTTAATCTCAGAGATGTAAATTTTAAATAATGCTGGAGACCGAATTCCAACTTGTGGTACTCCAGATGTTGATTTATTTGAATTTCAAGAGTGTGCCATTGTATTGTGTGCATGCTTGTTGTCCTTAAATGTAGGTGGCTATGAACTTAATGATGTTCATAATGTTTGTTAGTATAAGTTTGGTTTTGTTCACAGTATCAAATGCTTTGCTCATGTCCAAAGCTACAGCTACAGTGTAATGTTGCCTTGGATTGTTGAAGCCTTTTCTGATTTGCTGGAAGATGTTATGCAAAGCAGTGTATCTTGATTGTTTATATTTGAATCCATATTGATAAGAAATAACTGGAATGTTTTCTGTTATTTATTGTAGAAGTGTTTTCTCTAGTGCCTAGGCAATGGAGTGAAAATGCTTTAGGCACCTTTTCAAGATGTAATATTATGTTTGTGTTGGGGGAAGTGTTGTACATATTTGTGAGGTATTTTATAGAAAGTGATCCCAGGTGCTTTAGGGATGACCAGTAAATTCTACCATGGTAAATTCTACCATAGGTAAATTTTTCAATGGTTGTTTTCAGGTGTTTGTTTTGTGTTCATCTTTTGTTTGTTTTTGTGATTGTTAAAGTAATAATTTGAGGTGATCTGTTTCTTTTGCAAGTGTGATTACATTGCTGAATGAGCTTGTGGATATGCCTTGACAAGTGCAGTGCAATTTGTACTGTTTTAATTTTCTTTAAAGATGAAGTGTCAGTCAGCATCCGGTATTGTCTTGACAAAATGTTTGTTTGCTTTATGGATGCTTTATGGACTTTTGTGGAATGGGGTTTGTGGAAGATGAGCAATTGGATTTTTGGTAATTTATTATTATTTTAGTGAAGTGGGATGATGTTTTGGTCTTATGACGTATACTGATGGTGGAGAGTAAGAATAAATGATATGATGCAAGGGAGGGGATAATCCTGGTGAAGTAGGCTGTTGTGTTTGATTGGATGGTCGACATGTTGAGCATTTGTGATTAATGTGATGTGGTTTAAATTATTCAATCAATTTTTCTCTATGGCCCTTGGTCAGTGCGTACCATAATTGCTAGTGAGCATTGACATCTGTGGTGATGATTGTATTTGGACGATTTGTTTTGTATGTAAATGTGCTGGATATATTGAGTTTTCTTTTGTTTGAGATACATAATCAATAGGACCCTTGGATAATATATAACTCTACCTATTGAACCCTTGGGTAATATTAAGCTCTTGGATAGTGCAAGTTAATAAATTTTTGATTATCGATATATCATCTAGTTATCCCTTTGGTCAATATTTATATATGTATTATCAAGTTGGAGTTGGAGCTGGAGCCAGAGTCGGAGCTGAGCTAGAATCAAGCATTGGCTCCGGAGCTGGAGCCAGAGCCTAATCTAAATTAGGCTGGCCAGCCCTGGTTGTAGCCATGTTGACCCTTTATCAATGAAAAATTAACTCGTTCCAAATTGTATTATATTCATTTTACAATTGTAGTGGTGACTCTGAAGAAGGTCTTATTGCTGAAATAGCAATCACTCAACCTCAAACCTCTGGCCGAACTGCTCGAAGAAGAAATGCTAGTGTATCAGAAGTATGTGCAAACTTTGTTTAATCTTAGTTTAATTTGATATATTCTGCTTCCTTTCGTTTTTTAATTGCCAAAGATAAATTTATTAAAATATTTTAAACTTGTAACTATGTAAAATTATGTAAAATTACATGTTACAAGATTAAATATGACTTTGAAAGTTTTACTTGTTAAAAGTTTTAATTACAATTGCAATTCCATACAAATGTAATGCAAATTACTATTGCTTTAACTTTATTCTATATATCACTTTTCTTTGCTTGGACATCTTACCAAGCTACTCTAAATCAGTGTTTTATAGAAAAATTTCATAAAACCAGTGGTTTATGAAAAAAGTTGGGTGATCCCCAGAAAAAAATCTGGGTTTCAACAAGTTTACCAGTTAAAGCAATGGTTCTCAAACTTTTCAGGCCTGTGGTACACTTGCACCAGAAAGCAGATCTTTTTTTGGTCTTCACAAGTTTAATGTTTTTCCTTGAATTTTTATGTAACTTTCTAAAAATAAAGTGAACAGCACACAGTTTTGAGAAACACTGATTTAATGGTATCAAATCAATATGAACCCAGTAATCTTTAAGTTGCATCCATAAGAATTTATATTGAAGGCAAAATTATAACCAAAGACCTTTCTTTATTAGTCTTCTTCTACAATTTTGAACAATTTTTACAGCTTTGATGTAAAAATATAGGAATTTTAAAAGTGAAAACTCTTTTTTTATCTTTACTTAATATACATGATCATTATTACACAAACATGTTTACAATAGCTTTTTCTAAATTAATGGTCTGCCAATAACAAATATTTAGTGGTTCTTGAAGTTCAAAATGTCGGTGACCACAGCTCTAAATTACTATCATATTATTCTCTTAAAACCTAAAACACAAATTACAAATTTCAGTTTGAAAGTAATATCTTTGTGAGCAAAATAGGTCTAGGTAATTGTTTTTTTCACAATCATTGATTGTCTGCACTTGTAGTAAAAACTTGGAGTGCTCATATTTATCAAGTTTCCCTCAATAAACAATAAAAGCTTTGCATACTTGATATACTTTGGATTTAGACCAGAGCTAACACATCTAACGTTGTTTTGAATGTCAGAATAAATGGAAGTTGAAATGACATGATGATGCTAATGATAATGATAGTGATGTTTTAATAATACATGAAAAGACAGGGTACTTGATTGTAGTCCAGAAGTTCTTTTACAAGTTTCTGTTTGTTTTTGAGACAGTCATGCCAAAATTTTTTTGGTTTCAACTCTTATACTTTTTGATTTATTTAATTTATTGTATGGAAGTAGTCTTGAACTTGTTATTTTGTCATAGCGGTTGTATTCTACAGACGATCAGTGTGATCCGGACTACCAAAAAAACTATCTATACAGCCGGTCGACCGCCCTGGTATAATGAACAAGGAGAACTTAAAGAAGCATTCATTATCGGTAAAATAGTTGTTTTCATTCTGCATTGCATTCTGATCTTATAGCTGCGTTGCTTTAAATAAAATAGTAAACCTAAGTAAAGAATTGCAAAGTCATTCCAAGCTTTCCGTTATTCTAATGAAAATCTTTTTTTTAGTAGAATCATTTCTACCAAAGCTTGTCACAAACAGACGTTTTTTACCTTGACTGTTTATAAAGTCGTGTACATGAATAAAATTATGTTCAATTTTGACTAGGCCTCAGTGGTGGCAGTGCGTCCGGAAAAACAACAGTGGCAGAAAAAATTATCGAAGCTCTGGACTTTCCCTGGGTAGTTTTATTGTCGATGGATTCTTTTTACAAGGTATTTAAAATATTAAAATGATTTGATTGCTCAACAATTGTTCAAGAATTATCTAATCTCCCTTTAGGTACTTTCCCCGGAACAACATGAATTAGCGGAGAAGAATGAATATAACTTTGATCACGTCGAGGCCTTTGACTTTGATCTTTGCTGTGAGATTTTGAGGAAATTGAAACAAGGGAAACGGGTTGAAATCCCGATGTATGATTTTACTACCCATTCCAGAAAGAAGAAACCTGTAAGTTTATTAGTTAAAGTCGGCAGCATGGTCTAGTGGTTAGAACGCCATGACGGTGGTCGACATGGTCCAAGTTCCAAACTGACTCGGACCAGTTTGTTGTGTCCTTGGGAAAGACACTTTACGGCATTTTCTCTTGCTTGGTGGTCTTAGCAAGCAATTCTAAATTTTAGTCGTATCTGTTTAAAACTAAATAACCAAAATAAAAAAATTTCACGGGCCAGCATCTCCAGAAGCAGGTTGGGGTAATTGCTTGCCCCATGTATTAACGTAATGAACCTAATTTATGTAAAGTTATGATTTAAAATTTTTTTTCCAAGCACACACTGATTTGATTCAGAAATGTTTTTGTTAGGTTCCATTGCCCTGTTAATATCAGACGGTTTTTGTACATAATCCTTTTTTGAAAATTACTTGGCTAGGTTTAAGAATTGCTAATACGAAGCAGTTGCAAAAAGTTTTACATACTAAAAATAAGAGTACTTTCGTAATACAATTTTTATTTGCTATTAACAATTCTTTTCAGAAAATATTGTACGGTGCAAATGTTGTTATTTTTGAAGGAATTATGTCGTTCGTTAAAGCAGAGATGCGTGAGGTAAGAAATATGTCAGATTACAACTAAACTCTTCCGGGCTTAAGCTTGACTTAACCTTTCGTGACCCTAAGCAATTTTTTAAGACTAATATATCTTAGAAAACAAGCCGCTTAAAAGACGAGAAGCACCAGACCCGAGCCTGGTGCTTGTCATTTAAAGCGGCTTGTTTTCTAAGTCATTCTGAATCCGCTATAAAATCTAAACTAATATATTTTATTTGGAACTTTAAAGAAAAACTATAAGTCACATTTCTACCTTAGTTACTAATTGTTTCCACCTTACTGTAAATTAACTAGGGCAATTTGAAACTTTCTTAGATAAAAAACACTTCTGCAAAAATTTAAACCTAAAAACAATTTTTGTTGACGTAAATTGCTATTTTTAATATTTTATGGGGTTTCTCAATCTTGACTTTTCTGGAGACATGTTCAGGGTGATGAAAGGTTTTCTTTGGCTTAGCCTAATAACATGTTGGTTTGAAAGACTTAATCTCGAACAAATATCTACAGTATAAGGTCTAGCACTTATTTTTACATATTTAGTCTGGATATCCGTATAAAACGAGTCTTTTGGGAGCTCAAAAACCGTCACAAGGCTCACACTGTCGGATGATGCTTAATGTCTCTCAACTGATCATATAAAATTACTAACCGAAATTGCTTTTAAAATTTTGCAAAGCCCAAATTTTGCTTTTTTGTTACCATCTTATAAGCCAAGCTTTTTTAATACACCATGTTTTGCAAGTATGCACTTGTTGAAGCATTATTGATAGAGCTAGCGGAAAGTGGACACTTTGTAATTGAATATTTTTTAGTTGTTGGACATGAAAGTGTTTGTCGATACCGACTCGGATGAGCGATTGGTTCGACGGCTTCGTCGTGACATAACCCAGCGTGGGAGGAACTTGAAGGTTTCTTTGCATATGTGCATGCTGATATTTTTGATCGGCGACGTGGAATTGCGTCACTTTCCGGCATAGTTGCGTCCCAATTTTTTTTTGGTGATCGTAATTTTGTCTCATTAAAATGTTGACCCAAATACTGCCGTAAAGCTCCTGTAGTTGTTAATTCTACAACGTGAAACTGTTAATCGGAATAAATAGCATCACCGTCTTTTGATCGTCGTCGCTGGGATTTGAACAGGCGACGGACCTGGTTTGCAGCAGAGATTTTGATAAGACTGATCCTCTCTTTCAAGAAGGCAAATGATATTTCTCTTTTGTGTTTCCCAGGGTGTGCTACATCAATATCACAAATTTGTCAAGCCAGCTTTCGAACAGTTTATAGAACCGACCAGGCAATACGCCGACATCGTAGTTCCTCGAGGTAATTATTTGTATTAATAAGCAGCCGTATTCGATGTCGAATTTGGTTCTTAAAAGAGAACAAGCCGATTCGTCGGCGCTGAATGGAGTTGTTCTGCGTATTTACAACACTAGAAACGTCGTTAGCGTATTTATGGGGCTCTGCTCCCTCATCATCTTCATTATCATCTTCATCATCATCTTCATCATCATTAATCCAGTTTTTAATACGGGTATTCCCCGGTGAATGGAGATGGCCGGATGCATTTTACTACTTCTGCAACTCTTCCTATACCTTCTCTCCACATGCATCGATCTGTCGCATCTTCTTTCTTGAAACCAATCCTTCTAGTGTTTCCTTTAACTTGTTCCCTCCATTTCATCTTCGGTCGGCTCTGTTTACCTTTTCTATCCACCTCATGTATCATACATTTTTGAACAATTTATCAACAAATTTTTGTACTTTTTTCATTTTTATTAATCGTAAAAAGTGCCCTAAACATGTTAGAATTGTGATTTAAACATTAATTTTAGGAGGGTCAAACGAGGTCGCCATCGATTTGATCGCCCAACACGTCCACGATCAACTTGAAACGGTGCGAGATTTTGTGAAGAATTTCTTAGTAGTAAATTGTTATTGATAATGGTATTATCTATTTCCCGCCAATCTTGTTTGTTTTCTTTTTTTACTCTTTGCCGTTAAAGGAAAATCCCAAGAAAACTTTCTGTCAATGCAATTCACGTGCTGAGCACCGTTTAGAAATACTGCTTGTCCGAAATGTGTATTTTATTATAATTCATTATCGTCTTTGCACAATCACGGCGCTTTGGGATTTGCTTTTAAATGTTGTTGGCAACACTGCATGCGACCACCAAACACCATTTTAATTTGCGCACGTGCTGATTTTGAACTCTTATTGCCTTAACTGACGACTACCGAGGTAAGGTATCGATCTCACGATCTCTTGCACGAGAATCAGGGACAGCTGTCAGACACTACAGCGGCTACTACTTGCCTATTTTAATTCCCAAAATTTAAAAAATTTTGAGATTCTTAACCTTGCATAGTTGGACTAATAGCAATTTTATTTTTCGTCTTTATATTTATTCGCCTGACTCACAGAAAAGCGTCGGAGGCACTGTGCATAGAGCAAATGTCAAGAAATTACCTTGACCTGCTTCCGGAGATGCCAAGATATCCGGATATTTCCGGAAATACTGTGACCAGTCGGTTAAAATTGTTAATTTTTATTTTTATATAGAGATATGACCATAATTTAGAGGTGCTTGTCAAAACCGCTAAGCAGAGGAAATTCCCGCGAAGTGTCTTTCCTAAGGACACAATAGAATGGCACGAATAGATTTGAACTGCGACCTTGCCCATTTCGCTTTCTACCACGACGCTCTTATCCACTCGACCATGCTGCCGACTGCTTTTCATGTTTGATTTGATCTTACAAAATTTTCTAATCAGATGGACGTGTTTTATATCACTTTCTGACTATTTGTTTATTTAACTTAAACAGCAAAATGAATTCGCAAAGCTTTAGTAATCTAGCTGCTACTTTAATCAAAGTTGCGTGACTTTTTTTTTTTGCAACGCTGCAAAATAATGTTTGCAATGCTTGCTGATAGTGCTCTGTTCTGAACTGTGCTTTTCTTTTATACACCAACTTATTCACTTGGATTGCTTGAATGATGCATGCTGCATTTCAGAGGAACTTGAACATCAGGTAAATGACCTAACAAGTCGAATGTTTTGAGTACCAACACTTATGAATTTTTTTGGATATTTTATTAATTTGATGTTTTGATCATTGCACTTCGCGAACCCGTTGCTAAAGCTTTATTTGGCGCGTCCGGCGAACACTGACGCGTTCTTTAACTCCATCAATGCCCACACGGCTAAAATGTTTTGATTTAGTCAGTTTTTTTGCGTTTAACTTTTCGCCGCCAGCATGCTCCTCTGAAAGTCTATCAAATTGATTGTTTTTTTTTTTGTTTTTGATATTCAATTCGATAACTGATGAGCAGTTTGAGCAGAGCTAGTTCAACTTAGTCCCGTAAGATTTTTATATGTTAAAATGAATATTTGTTTGCTCGAATTCGGTTGTGGTAAATAAATGAAGAAATTGACTTGATTAATAAAAGCTCTCATTTGTTTAACAATTTTAGCTCAAACTGCGTTCTTAAAAAGCTTGAAATCAGTTAAACATCGTAAATTATAATTTTTAATAATGTTTAGCAAGATTTTTGAACACTAAGTTGCTTATAAAACGGTCTATAAACACTGATAAATAATTATGTTACACATATTTCTTATATTTCCTCGAAAATATACAACACTTCCAAGTATCAATACATTTCACCCAGTAAATGCTCGCTTTCGGTTTTAATCAATGCTGCAATCATTGACTTGAACAGGAGTCAACTGGCGAATGCCCACATCGATCAGCCCCTTCCGTCGACCCTTCACATTCTCGACAACACCACGCAGGTGAAAGCGATTCACACTATATTGAGGTATGTTGTGCCATGTGAAGGCATTAGTTGATTGCATTGTTGAATATACCGAATTCAAACAGAGATCGTTCAACCAATCGAGACGACTTCGTCTTTTACTCAAAGCGCCTCATGCGGTTACTGTTCGAGTTTGCTTTATCACTGCTTCCCCACACTGTCCACTACGTGCAAACCCCCCAGGAAACGACCTACGAAGGAAGGAAGTTCAGTGGGACGGGGGTAATGACGTCATGATTTTTTGCCTTTTGTTTATTTATCGATGGGCTTCATATTTGTAGTCACTTATACAGTACTTCATTTGTCTTTTATCCGTCTTTGTTAAGGCGCGTTTACAGCCGTTTACAGTACTTTTTTCTTTCATCGCGATCTTGGTTTGTTTTATTGACGCTCAAATCCACTCATGTTTTCGAGAAAAAATGAGTGAGTTTGAGCGTCAATAAAACAAACCAAGATCGTGCTGAAAGAAAAAAGTACTGTAAACGGCTGTAAACGCGCCTTTATTGTTGTTGATGTTTATCCAGTTCTAATCTATTTTGTTTTCTTTTTCCAAACGTTGCCGGATTTATCTCGTTTTTTCAGCGATTCTCTACATACCATATTTTGACACTTTTATCTTCGACATCTTTCAGCTCTCCTCCCAAACCCAATATTTTTGTCATAACCCTATCACTTTTCATTCAAACCACGATAATCTCCCAAAAGATTTGTTTCCCTTCAATTCCACATTTGTTTCCCCATCAGAATAACTTGTATCTTTTTTTATAACAACTCTAAACAAGCTCTTTGACTTCTCCGTCTCGCTTCCTGGTTATAGCCCACATCCACTTTCCTACATGCGGTTCTCTTTTTATGAAGATTTTTCCACTCACGGATTCTGTAAAAAAAGCCACATCGGTGTTGTTGGTAGGTGGCGACTGGCGCTAAGCTATGAGCGAATTCGATGTAGTTGATTTGTATGAGAAGTCGACATGACGTTATTTATTTGCAAAAAATTGATCTTCTACGCCTTATCCTCTTGGTTCAGAGAATGACCTTTTGAACTTTGAACTTTAAACATTTTAAATTTGTATTTCAAACACTTTATATTACACCCTAGTAAGAAGTAAGTAAGAAGAAAAAACTTTTCTTAAATTTCTGTAACTTCTTCAAATTCTTTTGACCATAATTTGAATAAAAAGTTGGTTAGTGAGTTATAACCTTCTATGCGGCAACTTGACGCTGTGATCTCGCGTTTGAGAATTTTCTCTGCTTTGCTTTCCTGGGTGTGTTGCTTCTGAAAAGCTTTTTTAAACACTCTTAACCGTGTTGCCAGCTCTGTGGTATGTCGATCCTGAGGGCCGGTGAAACTATGGAACCTGCTTTGTTTTCCGTCACCAAAGACATTCGCCTCGGAAAGATATTAATCCAAACAAACCTGCAAACGACAGAACCGGAAGTAAGTGCTAATTTGTTGTATGTCAAAGCTGCTTGAATTCTTGCTTAAAAAACAAAGTTGAGACGTACATATGTTCCGGGGTCGACACTTTTTGAGGTGAACCCGAAATTGCCATGCGTTTATAGAGTGAAAGTTGGTTGTAATTTGCATCTATTTCTGACTTTCACTTTCGTTATTCTTGCCTTTAGTCCAATCTTAAGCTCATAGTTTCGTAATTTTTTTCGAATCTACACTTTGCAATTGGCTTAGCGGTAAATTTTTAATGACATCAATGTCTCGTGAATTTAATCGTTGCAAATTTCATCAATAAATCGTTAAAGCCTTTTAGACTTCTACATTAATCTCAATTTGTTTTCGAAGCTTTCCAAGTTGGTTAGTCCTCAACCTCATCATGTGACTTAAAAACTTTTAGTTGTTTTAGTTGTAGAATGCAATCCTCTACTTTTCTTTTAACGTCACACATCGTTAATTTATCATTGCGTTCAGCTTCATTACATCCGGGCTCCTCGCAAGATATCGAACGATCACGTGATCCTGATGGACGCCACCGTGGCGACCGGTGCCGCCGCAATGATGGCCATAAGGGTGCTGCTTGACCATGACGTCAAAGTAAGGGGATACTTTTTTGACCACTTTTAGTTTTTCTGGGTGTGATTAAATTCCTGTTTGAAATTTTGACCAACTTCACGCAACTCTTGTCGATTGAGAAAGCGCGAGAAGCTTGTTGGTGGTAGTGGGTTTACCCGACCCAATCCTAGGTATGAAGGCGCGGACCAACTTTTGTCCCAATAATCAGGCAAACCTTCAGAAACGAGACCAGAGGTCTAGAATGGTGAGGGTGTGGCCAAAGATGGCCAAACGTAGAGAGTCCAGTGCAGGGCAGTCTAGCACGAGATGGAAGATGTCCTGTGATTCAGAACCACAGTTGCTGCAAGAAGAAGTCTCGGCTCGGCCATTCCTGTGGAAATATGTAGCCAGAAGTGTGCTGTGCCCGTTGCAGCGTAAACAAGAGAGAGAGCACAACGTACGGACCGAGGGAGGGTAAGCTCCTCAGAAAATACTGTAGGAATTTGATGTTGGAAGAAACCAGATTGGATACCGCGTCTTCAACTGGTGTAGAGGGAAAGATGTTGGGAGGAAATAAGAAGTGAGAGGGAGAGTTGTATGGAGGAGGGGTCATGAATGGCACCAACTTTATCAAGAGTATGCGCTAAGTCGTTGCTTGAAAGAAAAAAACGACCAGGTAGCCATTGAAGATGAATTACCTTAAAATCAGATAAAGAATGAAGAAGAGATTGGGTATCCGTGAGAGACTCGGGTATCAGGTACGGCAAGGGAGCAGAAAGAGTTGACAGGACAGATTGGGAATCGAATATAGAGTGACGAATTCAAAAGTCACTGGACGAGAAATGAGAAATACACCATTCAAGAGCATGAAGAATGTTATAAGTCTCCGCGCTATAGCTAATGGCCCAGCGTCCAGCCGAGAAGGAGAGAGAGGCAGTAGCAAAAGTGTTTAATCAAATTTAATATGAATCCCTGTTCCTCTCTCCCAGCCCGCCAGGAACCCAACCATCAGTCCAGGCAGTGATGTTGCCGTGTGGGAGGGTCAATAGATGGGGGACAGTGGTGGGAAGGAGGGTTACCAGAGCAGAGTGCTTCTAGGTGTAAAAAAGGAATCGGAGTTGATGACAGACAGCCTGTGATGACTCTTCTGGAGGATCTGTGTATTTTTTCCACGGAGGTAATATGGGTGGGGGACGAGAAAGGAAAACAGGCTGGGAAAGCATAAGTTGTTCGAAGCATAAAAAACTTGTTCGAGTTAATAATCTGTTGAGGTCGCGATTTTCTTCCTGATTTCACTTTGCAAATGCGTGTAGTAACGTGTTTAATTGTAAGATTACTTTCATTGGTATCTGTTTTTAATTTAACGTTACATCTTCAATACTAGAAACGGTAAAAAACAAAATTGCCAATATCAGCTTGCTTTTAATTGTCGGAATACAATCTTATGGGAGTTTGAATTTAGGAAGAAAACATTCTCCTGGTCTCTCTCCTGATGGCGGAAACAGGAGTCCATTCTGTAGCTTACGCTTTTCCCAAAGTTCAAATTGTGACGACGGCGGTTGACAAGCAACTTAATGAGCAGTATCACATTCAACCGGGATTCGGTTTGTGCTTGTATTGTTGCTATATTGCTTGTTGTCACGTATATGGTATTACATTGGTTGTTCTCAACTTCTTGTGACGGGCTAGCTGATAGAAATTTTTTTTACTTAGTTGTAAACTGACGAAAAATCACTTCCAAGTCTAAATTAGCCAACATACTGTATAATAAAAAACTGTTCAAAAAAGTTAAATATTTTTCAAAAGTGTGGTAGTACGATTAAACTGAAACAATGCTTTTCATAGACACAAATTTTTTCAAATAGCAAAAAACCCTAAGAATCTGCATTAGTGTAACACTGGTATGAATTTTGAATCATGATAAATCAGGAGACAATTCCTGAATTTGTCCAGTGCGAATAATGAAATTTGTGGCTGTATTGATACTGCCTTAGTCCCTTCCTGAAAAATAAAATAATAGGATTTTGATCCTGGCGATAAGAAAAATTTAAGTTTACTTTCTTTGTTTGACATAAGAAAACAGTTGTGGAGAACAACTTACGCTGTGTCTTTTTATCATAATTCCGTTCTTTCAGGAAACTTTGGAGATCGTTACTTTGGAACGGAGTAACGCGGATACGTGGGAATCCCAAAACGTCAGCACCAGCGATAGTTTAGCGTAGCGCTATAACAGATCACTGTCGAAACTTCTATTACTATTCCAAGCAATTACGCACTGCCGATGCGCAACAAATGTAGAATGTTTTGTACTGTCGCGTCTTACTGTATATTACTGCTCAACAACTGCAATCTTTTTAAAAGTCTTCCCCCATTTTTTACACTAAATTTATGCCCGGCGTAGCCCCAAAACCGCTCAATTTGAGGCCCATTCGTCTAGTTAAACCCTTAAATAGGTTCCCGTAAGAAACGTCTACTTTTTGGACTTTTTCGGTCTTCATTTATTTTTTGGGCCCCGCTTCCATTTTTTCGAGGGGAGGGGAGGCCTCGGTTAAACTGATGCCGGCCCCGATTAAACGGAAACACTCTTAAAGAAAACAATACATTTAAGAGCACGTCTCCCGTAGATCAAAAGTAGCGTTTTGTCTTGCTAACATGTTGTACAGTACTTGCTATTAGTAAATATAGTAAACCAGTGCGATTTGTAAAAGTAGCAAAGATGAGACGTTGATGAGCAAGGTAATTATTGTCTTTTCGCGTTCTTTGCCATATTTTAATTTTATGTCGCAAAGTTGAGAAAGTCTTGCAAAACTCAACATTAAAATTTTGTCAATCATATTTTGTGTGCCAACAACAAGCTTTTATTTCCCGTTATGAGACAATTTCTACGTAGTATTTTTTTTTCGGAAGTTTACTAAACCAAAAACAGTTGCTATCAAAATGCTCATAATCAAAATATGCCTTTTATGCAGTAACACTTTCAACAATCTTTTTAATATTTTTACCACTAAAATCGCAAATTACAGATGTTGACTGTTGCTATTGTTATTATTACTTTTATTATTGTTTTTGCCATTGAAACTCGCAGTACCGTTCTTTATATTTAAACCTCAAATATTTTAGCTCAAGTTGTTATAATTTTTGCTTCTTGCCTTTGATTTCGCAACCATTAGCTGGTGTAATCAGTAGCAGACATTGATTTTTTTTCGCAATTATTTTTACTGCCATTGCAAAATAAATTTACTGTACATTTGAGTTTTAAAATTTGCAATTGAAAAAAAATTTTCGTATACGTATATGAAGTAACCAGTGATGGCCTTACAAAAAGGTGGAAGTGCAAGAAAAATAAGGGGGAGCCCCACTTTTTAGTGCGCCAAGTTTTTTTGTTCCAAAATAAAGTTATCTCAAGGTCTTCACTATCAATTGTTATTTTCGTCCCAAAATTATGGTAATCTCAAAAAAAAGTTTTTACTTTCATTGATTTCGAAAACCTTTCTTTTTGTTCCAAAATTATAAAAATTTCCAAAAAAAAAAAAAAAAAAAAAATACGATAAAGAAAAGATATTGACTTTCTGTTGCTTTCCAAAATCTTTGTTTTCGGACGAATCTTCATAGTTCATAGTTCATAATTTCGGACAAAAATAAAGATTGATGATGCTACTATGAAGAATTAGAGCAATGTTTTGCTTAGGAGGGCCACTTTTTGACGTTTTTTAGAGAGGGCCCAGTGCGGCCGCTCCGTTCGCACCGTACTAAAGCCACACTGGGAGTAACTTCCATTAATTGATAATGATGGTAAAAGGTTTACCCGTCCCATTTTTAATGATGGGGCCGCCGATCAACTCGGCGGAATCCCATTAATCAAACAACCCCCCAAAACAAGACCAAAAGTCCAGAGTTGTAGAAAGCAAATCCAAAGGTGGCCAGATGTAGAGAGTCGAAAGCAGGATAGTCTAGCACACAAACACTCAACATCTGCACGAGCCAGTGTACTTTAAAAAATCACCCATGTCAAACTTCATGCTACTCAATTCAAACAAATGACTCAAAACCTTTACTTAATCTTAATGCACATTTAGATGAACACAGAAACATAAAAGCCACAATCTTCTATAACAAGGAGCACACTAATATCATCATCTCAGAACCAGAAATAATACCTAACGGATGTAAAGAAAACCTCAAATACATTTACACTACCATCACCTCACAACATAGGCGTACGCAAGGGGGGGGGGTTTAGGGGTCAAAACCCCCCTTGAAGAATGGTGTTCAGCCATATATACATGGTAATAAATAGGCTTCAATAATAAGATTTTAATTTCTATTGTTTGCCGCACTTTGAAACTTAATTACTGCTTGCGCATCAATTTTTTCTATTGCCTAAATTGCGATTTTTTCTTTTTGCAATTTCTTTTTGCAATTTTTTCTATCGCCTAAAGTTAGCTAATGTACAGCTGCCACTGTGAAGAAAACTTGTAAAATATTGAAAGTTAAGTATGGGAATGGAAATAAACTGCATGGAAACAATAGCTTCAGTTCACAAATTTTTTAATGCTTCACAACGTCAAAACATTTTTACGCAACTCCATCAACACGATTTCATCAACAACAAAAGTTCAAAAACTTGTTCAAATTTGTGCCATCAGATGGGTCGATCGACACGAGAGTATTAGTACTTTTTCAAATTTACAATTTACCGTTGTAGAAGCTTTGGCAGAAATTTCAGCATGGCCAGACAGAGAGGAACTTCATTACGAGCTTTGTAGTTGCTTTCGACAATTACGCAAAGTGAATTTTGCATTGCTCTCTTAGTTTTAAAAAACGTTTTTGGATATAGTGTTGTTTTGTGCAAAGTTAAGCAAAAAAAGTCGATAAACTCTTTTGCGGCTGTCAACATTGCACATGATATTGCAAATGAATTGAAGTGTCTTAGAGGAAAAAACGAATATGAATTTCACTAGTTCTATATTTTTGCGCAAAAAACGGCCAAAGCCGAAGGTTTTATTTTGGAAACACCACGCCTTACTTCAAGACAGACCAATCGATGCAATATTGCTGCTGAATAGATGAAGAATATTTTAGAGTAGGGATTTTTATTCCATTTCTTGATAACTTTATTGTCACTCTCGAAGCAAGATTTACAGCCCACAAATCGATTATTGATGAATTTCAGTGTTTAATTTTCTCTGATCCAACTAGTGGACCAACTCCTCAACAAATTAAAAGTATTCAAGTTTTGGGAAAATTTTACGAAAATGATTTAACAAAATTCTCGGGAGAACTAGTGCCTGGACTGATATTATGGTACAGGAAGCTTTTTCGGTTAAACGCAGCAGAAAGACCAACTAATGCGTTGAGCAGCATCAAGGAATGCAGTTCCGATGCTTTTCCGCACATTCCAGTGACAACATGCAATAGTGAACAATTGTTTTCCACATTACGCAGACGAAAAACGTGCTTACAAAACACAAGTGGTGCCACTCGAATGAATGGACTTGCATTACTAAACATTTATAGGAGCCACACGCGTGCCTTGCCCTGGTGACGTAATTAACAAATTAAGTGAAAAAACAGGCGTTTGAATATAAGTCTTTAAAAAAACTTTAAATATTTGTTAAGTAATTAGGTTATTTTTTTGTTCGTTTGATTTTTCACCTATTGTTCTCATCATTTACACGAGTTGCTTTTATTTTGGAAAGTTTCTTATCATAATTGAATTACCTGCACATGCCTTTTCAATAGTTAGTTTTACGATTTGGTAAAAAAAATTCATGCTAGTGCAAGACGTTCTTAAAACCAAAACACTTTATTTTTGAATGTAGGCTTAATTTTGGAAGTTTTTGCCCATTACCAGGACCACTTAGAGCAGGATTTCTCAAACTTTTAGTTGATCGGTAGCCTTTGAACACTGTAGCAGATTTGCATGTACCCCCAAAATGTTGTGACGTTTCTCTAAAACAGGGTGGTCCAACTTCTTCACTCTTGCGGGCCACTTTTCGAAATCGTTCGAGTTTGTGGCCTCAGCCGGGTAGATATTGTTCCAAATCATGGTGTCCTCTAATAAAAAAAAAAGGTCTTCACTTTGAATCAGAAAATTTTCCCAATTCATGCCGAAAATCAAGGTGATCTCTAAAAAATGAAAACTCTTCCCTTTTCAGCAGCCACAAATTTTCCCCATTCAAACCCAAAATCACAGTGATCTGTAAAAAAGTCTTCCCTCTTAATTGTCCTGTTTGACGTAATTACAGTATAATCGACCGGATTTGAAAATTCTAGACATTTGAGTCCATTATTTCTTTCGGACACGGAATTTAACTTAAATAAGGATATTCTCTCTGATAATGTACTTTTTGAGAAGCCTAAATGCACCCCAGTTTGGGAACCCCTAACCTAGAGCAATCGTGTTTTCGGCTCCAAAACCCCGCCCTTAACAAATTTCTGCGTACGCCACTGCCTCACAATATCGTAGTAGCTAGCAAAAAAGCAACGGCTTCACACTTTATAATATTTATTCATTACCACGTCACATGCCTGAAAGTGAGCCGGAGCAAGACAGAATATTTGAGGCCTGAAAGTGAGCCGGAGCAAGACAGAATATTTGAGGGTTGGGGGTGTGGATGATGGAGAAGAGTTGAAGTTGCAAGAAGAAAAGGTAAAGAAAGCCAAAAACTTCAAATACCTTGGGTCAACAGTTAGTAATGATGGAAGATGTGAAGAAGAAGTAAGGAGAAGGATCCAAGCAGGATGGATGAGTTGGAGGAAGGTATCTGGAGTTCTGTGCGACAGGAAGTTATCAGCAAAGGTTAAGGGTAAAATATACAAGAGTGTTGTTAGACCAGCCATGCTTTATGGAATGGAAACGGTGGCAGTGACTGAACGACAAATGGGAAAAATGGAAGTTGCAGAGTTGAAAATGGTGAGATGGGCATTGGGAGTGACAAGAAAGGACAAGATAAGAAACGAATATGTGAGAGGGATTGCAAAAATTGCAAAGCTGGGAGAAAAACTTCGGAATGTGAGGCTACGTTGGTATGGACACGTAAAAAGGAGAGAAGAAGACTACGTGGGGAAAAGGATGATGGAGATGACAGTGCCAGGCAGAAGGAAAAGAGGAAGGCCAAGGAGAAGGTGGATGGATTTGGTGAGAGAAGACATGGAAAGGGTTGGAGCTAGGGAAGGAGACGAAGTAGACCGAGTGAAATGGAGATTACTGTCGCGCTGTGGCGACCCCGAGTAGGGAGAAGCCGAAAGAAGAAGAAGAAGATGCGTACAAAACTTGCACAGCTCGGAGCCAACAAATCACTACTCCTGCAAAATTACATACACTAACCCTAATAAACCCTAATACTTGCACCCAAATTGCCCACTTTGTTTAACATAAACACATTACATTATTCACCTCTTTAACTGTAGCCGTCTCCCAATGCAACAGCATGCCAATAGTCTATGAAAAAAGCCTTTGGAAGCAGCAAAAGTAATCCAAGAGTGGGAATCTAGTTTGGTTTCTTTGAGAGATTAATAGATGGTTACTAGGAAATCCTTGAAGGAGGGGCAACCGGATAGTCTCGCATCAGATGGAAGATGTATTTGAAATTACTGTTGCTGTACAAAAAAAGCTCAACTAATCCTATGTGGAGATATAAAGCAAGAAGGGTGCTGTGGGTACTGCAGCGTAAACGAAAGAGAACACGTCGTGCAACGCCTTGGAGGATATAGTAGGGATTCGATCATGGAAAAATCAGGTTAAATATTGCATCTCTAAAAGTGTAGAAAAGTAGGCGTTGTGAAGAAATAAGGGGTGGGAGAGAAAATGGTACAGTGGAGGGATCACCTGCGGCACCAACTTTTGCGAGAGAATCCGCTAAGAAGTCATTGACACGAAGAAAAGAGCCGCCAGGCATCCATTCAAGATGGACTTCTTTTGAATCAGATAGAAACTTCAGGAAATTTAGGTGTTAGTGAGGGATTTAGGTAGCTACTAGGTAGGTATGAAAAAGAAACAGAAAGCTTGACAGAACAGATTGGAAATCAAAGAACAAAGTGTCACTTTGATAAATACGGGAAAAGAAATAAGAAATATACCATTTTAAAATTCTCAACGGGAATTACAGCCTGTACAAACGAGGTGTATAGAGGCAAAATTGAGAGATAAATAAAAGTGTTTTAAAAAATCAGACCCCATTATATTACTGGAAACGTCGGCAATTACAAAAGTCCAAAAAAAAGATTGTTACTTTGTCAAACAAGATATACACGGTGATGGTTTTATTGGGGTGCGGCCGCAATGTTCCCACCGCTTTAAATAAAGTCGATGTCATAATAGCTAGGCTATACGTTTTTTGTAACGCTTTCTTCAATAACTATCGCTTCAATCGGACAGAACCAGAATAAATCAAAGTATTTATGGTCTTAAAAAGATTTGAAAAAAACATGGGTACATTGGAAAATTTCTCAACAAAAACGTAAATCAACACTTAAAAGACATGATTTCTGATTTTACTAAAGATTTTTTTCAGTAGACAAAACTAGTTTGTTCAGATAGTTCATATAGATGTCACTATAGCTAAACGTTTTTTGTAACGCTTTCTTTAACCCTTTGAGGGATATAAGAATTTGATTGTAAAATAAAATAATAATGGTACAATAATGATATCGCAAATATCTAAAACTTAGAATCATAATGCCTTCACAAAAGTGCTTTTGTTATGTTACAATTATGTATTGTTGTGGTACACATATGTACTACTGTCCTTGAAAGGGTTAAAGATAAAAACAATAATTAAAACCAGACTTTTTCGTATACTATGAAATCAGTAAACCTTTTTTCGCAGACTAAATTTCTATTTATTTCTATATTTATCCTCCTGACTCGCAGGAAAACAACGGAGGCGCAAATACATATGGTAAGTAATTACCCAGACCTGCTTCCGGAGATGCCAAGATATTGCTATCCGCTTGTAATTTTAATAGAGATATGACTGTAATTTAGAACTGCTTGCCAAGAACACCAAGCAGGGGAAAGTGCTGTAAAGTGTTTTTCCCAAGAACACAACAGAATGGCGCGCGAGAGGGTTTCGAACCGAGACCATTTTAATCATAAGCACGGCGCTTTAACCATTCGACCACGCTGCCGAATGCAATTAAACATAAACATCATCGATAATAAAATCATAGCGGACAAAAAAAGAACACTTGCAAAATTTAGATACATTTAACGGAAGTAAATTATTTTAAAATTCCATTGAATCTCGCTACACGTAATGTTCTTTTTTTCTTTACTAATCGTGTCGAAATATCTACTGAATAATTTTTTGGTGAAATCATGCGTTCAATATAGATTTTTTGGGATAAAATTTTTTAAGAACAGACAACAAACATTGATATTTTGCTATTTGTATCGCCAAATTTCATCTACATTGTTCCCAAAACCTAGCACCAGAAATAATATCTTTTAAAAAGTAAACCCAGTTTGGAAAAAAATACCGGCTGCAAGGCAAAACGAACTTTTTTCTTTTCGCATCTATTCTTTCCAGTTGCATACCAAAAATGTCACTGCGATTTTTCAAAGGCTAAAATTAGGAATGCTAAATTGATTTTTCTAAGATGCGAGAGAAGAGTTTTTTCAGATAAAGCAAGAGCTCTACCTAGCAGAGATCAAACCAGAACAACTTCTGCAACTGATTTATAAAAATTTATCTATTAATAATTAAGATAAACTAGTATATTAACTTTAAACCAATAAAGATAAAAAATTTGACTTATGCAACTGACCCAAACGTCATTTTAAGCAAATTTAGTTTCATCGAAAAACACAAAATGGACTATTTTTTTTTATAAAATTAATCATTTTGGCATCATCATCTCAGTTTAGGATAGGGATGTCCAACCTGCGGCCTACTTAACGTTTTTGTGCGTTCCACTGCTTACTCGAACTTTTTAGTTATATTTTTATAACTGTATAGAATTCGATATCACTGCTATCATAGTAACATGTAGGGAGATAGAGCGAATACGTCAGTTGATTGCTGCGACGAATGACGTCCAATGAACTGATTTATGAAAACTTTTGTGGGCGGAGCTTATCACAAAGACGCTTGCCCCAAGCATCATTTTCAGTATTTACATTGTTTGCGATTAAATTAATATTGATTTTACTATTTCCAAACGATTTTTTGTAACATCAAGTGATAGTTAGTTAATAACTTTAGTGGTAGTAAAATTACTAACTTTAAATGAATGCGGAAGGATTTGAAATAAGATTACAGTAGCAGCAGCAATGCTGCTAGTGAGAAAAAAAAGGGAAGCGTGTTATTTTATTAAAAAATTTGGAAGAGGATTAGAGATTGTAGGTCCAATCTAGAAACTTAACATACTGTATGGTCCAAGTCCAGGGTTCCATTCTTAGCCAAAAAAATTGTCGCTCTATGTGGTGCTCAGCTGGCTGGAAGCCTGAAAGTATAGGTAGGTGGTCCGTTGAATTGGAACGCAGGCATCGAGTGACAATGCGCAAGGTTGTATTCACGACACTGTCTATGAGGCGATTATGAACGCTACAACATCAGACTGGTGCGCAGTACTTAGCTGTTGAGTTGACTAGAGATAGGGCAGCTATGCGCAGTGATTTGGCTCTAGCACCGGATCTTGAGCCTACAACTTGTTTCACCAGTTTAGTTTCGCGGAGATAGTTCTTTTGCCTTATGACACTAGATGATAACGGAGCATGAGCGATCTGTCCGGTTTTACTACAAAACAAGTAGAAGTTGGACAAGATGGTAAAAGTCTATCGCTGTTGAAAAATTTAGCTCACGATGGATCTCTCGGTTATTTAAATGAAAGGCTGCTGTCACCGTCTTAGTGTAATTGAGCTTCAAATTCCAAGTCTGAAATACGCTAAAAGTGTAGCCTTGTCTTAACTTAAATTCCCTCAAAGGCCTTTTAATTTTCAGAAAAATGCAACAGTGCTAGATTGTCTTCGTAGGTAAACTTTCTGAAAATCGTGGAGGGCATGTCGTGCATAAAAAAGATGAAAAAGAGAGGAGCCAAGACCGATCGCTGAAAAATGCCATTTTTTAGACGGCGTAACCTGCTTTGCTTGCTGTCACAGGTAGAAAAAGTGAAACTTTGATTTTGGACAAGCTCCATGATCATTCTGCCCATGTGCATATTTGAAAGAAGTCTTAAGCAACTTGCAGTTAAATTTTCCGCATCGAAACTCAACCTGCTTTCTTAAGAGCAATGGATTGATATTGTTTCGATGCGGGCGTAGATAGGCCTAAGCCTCTCGAAGATTTTGTAGAAATAGAAATATAAGAAATAGAAATGAAAATAGATATAGAAATATAAATATAAGGAAAAAAGCAAGCTAGAAAAGTTTTAGATAATTCCCCTGCGAAATCTTTGTAAAAATCACCCTGTAATGGCGAACGGGAGTTTTTGGCTTCACTGTCCGCTGCTGACTGCACAATTTTAAGATTAGATAACTTTCTTCCAAATCATAAAATTTTTCGAAATGCTCTGTTTCGAACTAAAAAAACCTGAAATTTTTTTTTTTGATAAATTTAAAACAAAAACAAAAAAATTGTCCACAAAAGCCGGTTTATGAATATAGAAAACTCAATTAGTTCTCAACG
Source organism: Diplosoma virens (assembly GCA_963680785.1). NCBI lineage: Eukaryota > Metazoa > Chordata > Ascidiacea > Aplousobranchia > Didemnidae > Diplosoma > Diplosoma virens. The sequence goes on from OY796888.1 coordinate 6,751,124, forward strand.
ACATTACAATACAGTAATACGTTTTTCAGCCAAAATAAAACGTGCGTTAAACGTAAAAAAAAAAAAAAAAATTATCGAGTTATAGGACAGAAGGCACTAAAGAGTACCATCTGTGGCAGTCCCTAATGAGAGTTTAAAACTCGAAACCATGGTGGGGCAGTGAGCTCGGGTTCGGCGTGCGAGATGCACAATTCCCCACATGGTACTCTTTTGTGCCATCTGTCCTACAACTGGATATATTTTTAGCATCTAGTCATCGGCGCGCGAGATGCACAATCCCGCTTTTACCAGTGCAGCAATGCAACTGATAGAAGCCACAAATCTTTAAAAGATTAAGTAGTAATAACCCAGTGTTACTTCCACAAATTTTAGTTTTTTAAATTTTGGAGAGTTTTTGAAATTTATGTTCCGCTGGGAAAAAGTTTTTTAAATTTTGTAGAAGTTAATTCGGTAACTTAGTACGTTATTTAATCGTCTAACCTTTCAGCGCCTGTAAGGAAGGCCTCGCCGATAACGCAATCTCGGTGTCTACTAAAAGATAAAATTCTTAATCTTCTTGCTGGATCTGACCTTCGAACCAGCGACAGCAAAAATATAGTCTAGCTAAACCACAGCTCAGACTACCACAATATCTTCTTTATTAAAAAATATGCCCCAATCCACTTAGGAGCCCGAATAGTATAAATCAACAGCAAATACAGATTCAGTAGCTTAATTCTTCACAATCACGTAGACAACCAAAGACTTGCGTTCAAAAACTATGACTTTACACAGCTAACAATTTTCCAATTTTAAGTTACCACAACGAATCATAATAATGCTTCCGAGCGAGCCTTATTTATATTACTCGGTCGTAAGTATCTCGAATGTTCTGAAGTTATCCAAATCAAATCAAGCCAATCACAATAACTATTATTACATCACATGTGTCACAATAGCGAACCAGTCAAGCGAATAGTTCTGGATCTTTCTCCAAGACTCAAGATACTAAGCAGTGTTGCCATTTTTTTTGTAAATAAATATAAATTATTTAAATTGCTCATAGAACCGTTATTTCTTCGGCTATGTGAGCCGGACCAAACCGAAATCAAAGAGATTTTTTATGAGATTGTCAATATACATAGTGTGGGCGATTTTTAGGAACGGAACACCCAGTCAAATATAAAGAAAAACGTAAGAACGCAAACAAACAAGATCATGCAGTTATAGCTACCGACTGGTTTTTTGTTAATAAATTTTGTTGAAAAATGGAAGTATTTTGATTTTAGCTATGATAAATATTTATCATAAAAAGATGAGTAGGAATTACTCTTGACTCTGCTACTGCCTCAATGAATATGATCAAAATAACTTTTGGCCTGTAGTGTGGCCTATTTAACTGATCGAAAAAATGCACACGCAGGGAATTTGAACTTTTACCATCGGGGCAAATAACACATTACTGTGCAAAAGTATAAAGACTTGTTTGATTTTGATCAATATCACATTGGCACTTCGCTGTTTACGACCGTATTGCGCTAATTTTTAACAGCCGGGATAATTAGTGGTAAAATTTGACTTGGTAAAGTATAAACAATAATCAATTTGGAAAAAAAAGAAGTTTATCTAAATATAAAACACTAGAAAAATTAAAGACATAGTTTAGGTGCCTCAAATTGTAAAAAGAAAACATAATCTTTTAATAAAACATTGTAATGCGATTGTAAAAAATGAAGTTTCAATGTAATATCGGTCGAAATCGAATGATTGGACATCCATGGGCTAAACCAATGACATTCAACTTGGGTGCCGCTGCACTTTATGTTGTTTTTAATTGCTATGGCTGCCGCAAAAAATATTTTAAAGTTTAAAACTTTGGTTAAGCTATAAGTTTTTGTTTAAAAGTAAAAAAAGGTGAAAAATTATTTTGGAGTGCCGCAAAATAATTATCTTCTTTGAGGGGAGCCGAAAGTAAAAAAGTCTAAAACCACTGGGCTAAATTTTTGGAAAAGTAACGCCACAAACTTCTTTTAACCAGTACCTGCTATTCTTTTTCTCCAATAAAAGAGATGAAACCTTTGTCCACTCAAGTAAGAAGTTTATTAACTGCCTCCAAGATTTTGTAATAATCTTTAAAAAAAATCCAAACACAAGAAAAAGATTTTTTAGTAAACAAGGACAATTCTCGTACTGAAATTTTAACGTGAGCCGCAATAAATACACTTTATACACAATAATTAATAAATACACTTACTATGTAAACATAAAACAGACATAATTACTGACAATGCAGCCATTAAAATGTGGAGCAAATTTAGTGATTTGAAACATTGTGTTGATTTCCATTTTACTGCCTTAAAAAAAAAGTACGAAATAGATTTAAAATGAAAATGTTGGCAAGCGCGTCAACTAAATTGTTCCGAAACAGGCAATTTAAATAAATCGAAATGACCAAAAGCCTGAGGCCCAGATAGCAGGTACTTTCTTGTGGCCTGGACTACAAGAAGTATTCACACCCCAGGCTACGAGAAAGCACCTGCCGAAACCGAACCTGCCGAAACGGAAGGGTATCCACCCATGTTCAGCGAGAGTCTGGTAATTGGCAAACGTCCTTTTCAGGAAGGGGCAATGCCTGGAAAAAACTGCCCTTTTCAGGGCACATTGCCAACAAGTTCCGAACACTCACTATTCTTCAGCTGAACATCGAAGACCTCACTGCAAGCAAGATGAACGTTCTTCATTACCTTGCTCTGCAGTGTGAGGCACTCGTCATCCTTCTACAGGAGACCCACTGCACTGATGCAGAGAAGTTGGTACTTCCAAGCTACCAACTAGCTGGGTCTTCTTTAAGTAGGAAGCATGGCCTTGCCACGTTTGTCCACGAGCGACTAAGGTACATGCTTTTGTACCAATCTCCACCGACATCGGAGATCGAGTGGTTGTGCGTGGACGTTGGTGGTTATAAAATAATCAACGTCTACAAACCTCCACCAACACGATTGCGATCTCTGGATTTCCCAGTGTTTCCTCTTGTCTTTATACGGGCGATTTGAACTGTCGTCATGTTGATTGAGGTTAGGATGACAACAGTCCAAATGGTGAGTGCTTGGCTGGCTGGGCAAGTAATAATTGTCTTGCCCTCCTGTACAACGCCAAGGTTGCCGCTAGTTTTTACTCCGGCCGCTGAAACACTGGCACCAATCCGGATCTAGCTTTCCCTAGCGTAGGTCCAAACAGTCGCCTACCGGATTGACATGTCCTTGACAAGTTCGCCAGGTCATAACATCGACCTTCGCTTATTACACCACCAAGGTTTGCTCTGGCAGTGCCAAGCAAGCCTGTTAAAGGACTTTCATATAAGCGTACAAATAATTTTTTAAATAAACATAATGTAATTATAAATTGATTTTTAAAGTAAAGTCTCAACCAATCATGCTTTTGTTGATGTTATCGCACACACTCCTATGACAATATAAATTCTAATTAATTTACTGGTTTAGTTTTTCTTGACCTTACAAAAGCTTTTGATTCAGTAAACCATGACATTCTCCTTCTGAAACTTGAACATTATGACATTCGCGGCTCAGCAAATCAACTAATTAAATTGTTTTTATCTCGCAAACAATTCGTTTCCATTAAGGGTGCAAAATCTAAACTGTTACAAAATAATTATGGTGTTTCTCAGGGTTTGATTCTTGGCCCTCTTTTATTTCTCTTGTTTGTTAATGATATGCCTCAAGCGGTTAACTGTATGCCAATACTCTTTACTGATGACACATGCTTAATTTTTTCGGCCCCTAACCTTGCTTCCCTTACTACAATTATGAATAAAGAACTTCAAAATCTATCAATTTGGTTGGATTCTAATATAATAAACTCACGGTTAATCCCTCTAAATCCAACTTCCTAATTATACCTCCCAAACTAAATAAACCTTTTCCACAAACTAATGTTTTTTTAAATAATATTTCTATCCCACAATGCATAAATATTAAATACTTAGGTTTAGCTATTGATATGAATTTAAATTTCGATTTCCACATTTCAAACATAGCATATAAAATATCAAGAACGGTTGGAATTATCTCTAAAATTAGACACTATCTACCAGAAACAGCACTGTTAAAAATCTATTACGCTCAGATACATTCCCATTTATTATACGGCCTTATTATCTGGGGACCTACCTTCTCGACGTATCTTAAAAAATTGATAATTCTTCAAAATAAAGCTGTTAAATTTATAGGTGCAGCTAAATTTTGTGATAGTTCCTCACCTTATTACAAACGCCTTAAGATTCTAAAACTTACAGATCTTTATAAACTAGAAGTTGGTAAATTTATTCATGCCAATTTTAAAACATGCTTGCCAAAAATTTGTCTAATTAATATTTTATTTTAACCAGCCAGATCTCGGAAAAAAGCACTAGATTAAATGAAAAATCAAAAAAAAACTTTCCATATTCCCTTTTATAAAACTTCACGATTACAAAGATGTATAAAATACCAAAGAGTTAAGATATGGAACGAAATTCCCATTCAAATTCAAAATGCTTCTTACAGTGTTTTTAAATATGAATTTAAAAAGTACTTATTGAAAACTTATATATTTAAAATAAAAAAATCTTCTTATTTAAAATGAAAAAACCCTCTTCTATGCAACACTTAAATTTTACAAGTAGTTGTACCGGTAGTTTTGCTCTCAAGGGTGGCTGCTAATTAGAAGACCGAAAAGTCAAATCGCAGTTTCCCTGCGGCTAAATTTTTTTTATTTATTCTATTTTAGTGTTTCATTTTCGCTATTTGTATTATTTTTTTCCCGCAAATAAAAGTATGTTGATTGATTGATTGATTGATTATTATTAATTCGCTTTCATAGTTAATTTTTGTGAATGTTCAAGCTTGTCCACTTTTTTCAAGTTCGAAGAAAAATTCAAATTTTATTTTAACTTTAAAGAAAAATGTACATAATTTTTTCTATTTGTTGTTTAAAATTCGCCGTTTATTATGCAGATGCAAATATTTGTCAAACTACTACGTTTGTTTTTTTGATTTGAAAATATTTCATCAACAAATTTTTGTTGATCATTTTTTAACCAATCACAATGCGGGAAACTAAACCCAGAAGTGACTGATGATTGTTGAACTACAATTTATCTTAAAGTATATATATTTAAAACAAAAGCAAAAACAAATAAAACCAAAAACAACGAAAAACCGCAGAGCTTTTTGCAATAGGAAAATAAAATTATAAACAGAAAATAGTGTAATAACGACATCTCGGTATGGTAGGCTATTATTGATTATAATCAATGACGTAAAAACTTTTCTCGTAAAAAATTTGATGCAAATAAGTCATCTACTTAAGTCTTGTATTAGTTATGTTTGATAATCAAAAATTTACAATTCATTTTCTCGCAGAAGCATAAACGTTTAAGTCGAAACAGATCATGGATCAATCTCTGGATTCATCGTAGTGTTTCTTCGCATACAGTAGCAACCCCACAGCTACTGCGGTTTTGGTGAACAAACTTCCGACATGAAGAATCATAGCAGGTAAACCACTAGCTGTCAAAGAAATACCCAGAAAATAGGAACTGTATGCAGCAGAAGCTATCAAATCAGCCATATTTATGAAATGTTTTTAAGCAACTGACAAAAAATTCTGATCTAAAAAAATTAAAGATCAAAACGCGAATCTCTGAAAATTTTATTTTATTTATAATCAAACTTATAGCAATATTTAAAATTTGATTGCTTTAAAAAGAAGCAGTGTAATTCTAAGCAATTTTCAATGTCATATTATCATATTGTGCTTTTGGCGCATCCTTTCGTGACCCCAAATGCAAAGAAAGACAGTACATTAAGGCAACTTAGTTTTTTTGTAATAAAAAAAGTATTAAGTACTTAAATGCCTGACTATAGATGTACATAAGAAACGACCAGCAGCCTTTATTTAGAAAACACGTTTACCTAATCACATCTTTTTTGTCACAAGGACTAAATCGTAATGACATATTTTAATTCACCCAAATCTTGCACATTTGGTACGAATAAATTTAACCAACTATCTTTTGTTTTCGCACAATAGCAATTCGATACATAGATAAGCATAGTAAGTTACGCCAATATAATTATCATCATTGCAATAATGTAATCGTCAAAAAATCAGTTTTTGAATAATTTTTATACAAAGACAAGGCATAGCCCAATGTCTCTCAACGTTCTGTTGAGCCTTTCTAATATTTTTTCGTGTTTCGCATCTCTTTTCTGGTCTATTTCAGCATATATAAAATAGAAAAATGTTTAATAAAAATCTTTGCAAGGTTATTGAAATACCCCCTCCCCCCGGGTTGACAAACGCTGATAATGCTAAAAAATTATTAAACGTTTAAAACAAAAAAATATAAAAAACGATATTCCTCAGCAATTGCAATATTTACTATTTTACAATAATTTTTTGATTAAAGTCGCGCGAAGCAGAAAAAGATGTTGCACTTTATAGTTTATTTTGATCTTTAATATATTTCAAACATATTTTGTTTTTAAAGTAAATGTTTTTTGCATCTAGCATCTCATAACATTGCTCGTCAATTTTTTGATAAAGAAGTCCTTATGCCGACTTTTAAAATTTCGCTAAACCTTTAATTACGTAATACGTTTATAAATACCTTTAACGGGAAATATTTTAAATTTACAGAATGTAGTGGATATTTCAAGAAGCTTTTGGGTTCCAGGAAACCCCTATTGAAAGCAATGCCATAACAGAAGTTTCATTATATTTAGTTCATAGCATACAACACAGCGATTGGATTTGAAGAAAAATGAAAGTTTTTCAGCTGAAAGTATAAAACATTACAACATCTTCAATAGAAAACGATAAACACAATAAAATATTCATTTAATTATAGTTTTGTCTAACTATTTCACTTGAATTGTTTTGCAAGGAATCAAACGACAATTACCAGGAAGGAGTATTCTCAAATGACCTATTTTGGCCATTTCTTTTGCAAAAATAGTAGACCAATACTCCAGCAACGATCCCCAAGACCGATGCAATTCTGATACCGAAAATCACACCAGATACTACTGTTCTTTTGCAAAAATAGTAGACCAATACTCCGGCAACAATACCCAAGACCAATGCAATTCCGATATCGAAAATCACAGCAGATACTATTGTTGCGACAAAACTTGCCGATCCAGCAGCCACTTCATGTCTAATTGTGACATTGCTGGCATTTCCAATGCAAGCGTTGAAAATTATTTCGGATAAATAGTAGATCAATCCTCCGGCAACGATCCCCAAGAGGGCCAATTGCAATGAAATTCCGATACTGATATACACAGCAGCTGCTCCTGTTGTGGCTACACTTACTACCGCTCCAGCAGTAGTCAACGTCAAGTTAAACTGTGGCATTTGTTGTGGCATTTCCATTGTAGATTCTAACACTGGAGGTATTTTGTTTTGTTTTTTTAAAATTTTTATTTTGCCGAATAAAAATTACTGGAACAATTCAAAGATGATAATGTTTGTTTAAAATAAATAGTTTAATTCAATTTTTTCTTACTTTTTAGAGAATACAGTTAGTATATTTTTATGTACTAAAAGACATATTGCTGAGACTTTTAACGGTTAAAACATTTTATACAAAAGTGTTCTTCTACTAATCCTGTACTTTCACGCTGTTTAACAAATATCTTGATCATCATTATATCATCTATTTCGCATTGGCATGACTACGCTAAAGGCGTTTGGTTTGCTTTTCTTCAGAAAAAAGAAAAAACGAGTAATTTTCTCTGATAATATCAACATTAAAAATACGAAAAGGTTTTTTTTCTAACACATTCAAACGTTGCAGCCAACATAGTCAGAAGTCTTATTTGATTTTTAAAATACAAGGACTTTAAATTTAAAGTTTCATAACTTAAAGGTAAGATTATGTTTTGCCGCTACTTCAAAAAATGCGAAAGATTTGTATCGTGTTCTTCTTTGGTCGTGCCTCAAATAGTAATGTCATCGAGGTACGCAAACGTTCCTTTGCAATTATTACGTTCAATTATATTATCAATAAACATATGACACAACTATTGTATACAAAATTAGCTGAGGTTTCTGTTGGAAAAGCACATGTTCGAATAATTGAAGAACTCGCATGGAACAAAAATTTCATCCTTACTTACACCGACAGAAAACAAAACAGAGTACGCCAAGGGTGAGAAACCTGCGGCAGTAGTATATGAAATGCCGTGCCCGATGCAATTTAAATCCGAGCATTTCATATCTTAGTTTTCAAAAAATCTTTTTCAAATTTTTATTGATGTGAAAATTCACCGTGTCCGATGTCTGAACATTCTATATCTTATTTTTAAAAACTCTTTTTAAAATTTTTATGTTTTAGAACAGGCATTTATAGAATTTTAAAAAATTTAACAACCTGCACTTTAGTTTAAGTTTTTTTATTAAATAAACAAGCATTTAGAAAGAAAGCCGGTCCACATACTTCAGATGTTCATATTTTTGCTTTTTACGGCTCGCGGCATTGCTTTAAAAAGATTACAAAATTTTTTAAGTGTATTACGCTTAAAAAATTTCACCTTAGAAAGCTTGCAACGCATGACAAGCGTGGCAAAAATGTACTTGTCATGCTATCAGGTTACTTTACGTCCATCCCTTGAGAAAAATTTCTAAATCTTATGAAAAAAATCTTTTATAAATTTTTATGTTTTGATTATTTAATGCTTACGTTCAAATCTCGATAACGTTAACCAGCGGACACAGTGTGACCCTCCCATTCTATTTCTTCAAGTAATGCTTCAACTCCAGGCGATTCTTTGTTTCGAGTGTTTGCGGTAGTAGGTGTGGTCGATTTTTCACTCTCCCAGAATGTTTTGAGATGAGGATGTGCCGCAAACATTGCTTCTATGTCTTTTTTTTGACGATGAAATTCATTTAGAGAGATATTTACACACTGAAGACGTGGAAAGGGTTTAATAAATCGTGCTAATTCTCTTTTTCTTCTTACATTTCTTTCACTTTCAAAGTTATTATCTTCTACCCAATCATTCCAATTTAAAGTTACATTTCCGTTAGCTTTTCCTGAATCCAAAATCCGTGAAATTCTATTATGAAATTTCAGATTATGCAATTTCAGAATTTCAGATTATGTTTCAGAATTTCAGAATTTCAGAAATTATGAAATTTCAGATTATGCTTGTTTAACGTGTTTTCGTACTTAGCATATTCAACCAAATCCGACTTCAAGTTTTTAAAATTTCTTTCTTCAGATTTTTCTGGTGGAGGATCAAAATTTGAAGTCAGTTTTTTTTAAGATATTTATCTAACTTTTCACCCAAAAGTTTATTTGACTTTTTGAAAGTTACTGGTAAGCTTGTTGTAGGTTTCTTGGGAGGAAAATAGGTTGGAGCTTCCCTTATCAGACACTGAATATAATCTACCATATATTTATGATATTCTTCATGCTTTTTCAAAATACTTAGTTCCCTTTTAGGCCACGGATAAGCCATGTTACTCATTTTGTTTGATGTAAACTTGCTTTTACGTTTAAAGGCTTGCGAAACTGTTCTTAAATAGCTTGCAAAATTCTTCAATGCATGACAAGCTGAAGAATAAAAATAATTTAAAATTAAAAGGTTCGCAAAATTGTCTTATAAAGCTTTGTTATGTATGACTGCCCTTGAATGTGAAAATTCTTCAACGCATGACAAGCTATCAAGCGTAGCAAAAATGTGCTTGTCATGCTATCAGGTTTAGGCCCATCTTTTAAGAAAAAAAATTTTTAAGAATAAAAATACCTTAAAATAATGTGGAAATTCTTCAACGCATGACAAGCTATCACGCGTAGCAAAAATGTGCTCGACACGCTATCAGGTTACTTCAGCTGTCCTTGAGAAAAAAATTTTTTTAAGAATAAAAATAACTTAAGCTTTTATCATATCATATATAAAAATGAATCAATCAAACATTTTAGATAATCCGGTTCCAGGTATCGGAATTCCTGCATTGATACCGACTCAATATAAACGATTTCTACCCAGCTTAAAAACTATAGCTGGTAACGCATCTGCTAAAATTAAAAGCGCGTGAATGAGTTTGCTGATTGGTTGATCAATTATGTACCACTTAGAGCTAAAGCAACAGTTTTCAATTCTATTCAGAAAATTCTGAATCTTTTTCCTAAAAAAACAATTAAGGTAAAATTACTCAAGACGGCTCTTGGAGACTTTACAAAATCCTACGAGATAGACATTGTTTATTATGATGATCCACAGAAACAGTTAATTACTACAAAGAATATTATAGAAGATAAATTGTGGTTAGAGGTGAGCAAAATGAAAGGATTAAAAGCAATAATGACTCTTAAAATCACTTTTGAAAAGCAAAGAGGAACTGAAACAATAACCAAACAAGCTTTTTTTAACTGTAAAACGTTTATTATCTTAAAACATGAAGATTTTGATGGTATGTTAGAATATGTGGCCAACCAAATAATATATAAAATTGGAGATTGGCTCAGCAAAGGTTCGGGGTGGGTGATTTCTTCAGTTGACGCACACTATCTTAATGTTGTGAAATATGCACCCCTAAATGCAAGTTCTTACATTCAATTACCGAAAGAACTTAGAAATGCTAATAAAGGGCTTATCAATACAAAAAATATCGACAATGAATGTTTTAGATCATGTCATCTAGCTAAAGTGTACAGTGACAAAGTGAAAAGTAATCGCAAAAGAATAAGTCATGACAAAAAATACGTATACACACTGAATTATGATGGAATAGAATTTTCAGTTTCAATTAAGCAAATACCAAAAATTGAAGATCAAAATAACATAAATATTAATGTGTTTGGGTATGAAAACAAAAATCGCGTTCTCGAAAGGTGACTGAAACAACTCTTGATCTTTTATTGATATCGGAAGAAGAAAAGCAACATTACGTTTGGATAAAAGATTTTAACAGATTTATGTTTAATCAAAACAAGCATCAATACTAACAACATTTCTGTAGATACTTTCTTAAATGTTTTACGAGTGAAGAAATTCTTAACAAACACACATCAAACTGCATTGTTGTTGATGGAAAGCAAGCCGTACGAATGCTTAAAAAAGGTAGCTCAGTACAATTTAAAAACTTTCATAAAAGCTACTAGTTCCTTTTGTTATATATACTGATTTCGAAGCGCTAACTCAAAAGATAAATAGCTGTCAATTAGATAATAACAAGGCCTACACAGAAAAATATCAAAAACACATAGATTGTGGCCATGCATACAAGTTGGTTTGCTGTTATGACGATAAATTTAGTAAACCCATTCAACTGTATAGAGGTGAAAAAGCTGTTTATAAATTTTTGAAGGCTATGCTACAAGAAGCGGAATATTGCAAAATAGTAAAAAAAGATCATTTTAACCAACTTATGAATTTAACAAGTAGGGAAGAAGAAGAATTTGAAGTTACTACAGAATGTCATATTTGTCAAAAATACTTACTGAGAAGGACATCAGAGTCAGAGATTATTGTCATATTACAGGAAAATACAGAGGCGCGGCACAAAATAATTGTAATATAAACTTTAGACTCACCGATAAGATACCTGTAATTTTTCACAATTTAAAGGAATATGATTCACATTTGATTATGCAAGAAATAGGAAAATTTGAGCCGAATATTAATGTAATTCCAAACAATTTAGAAAAGTACACGGCTTTTTTCTTAGGCAATAATTTGAAATTCATTAATAGCCTTCAGTTTATGAATGACTCATTGGAAAAGTTGGCTAAAAATATAACAATTTCTGATATGAAGTACACGTCACAGGAATTCCAGGATGTAGAACTAATAAAAAGAAAAGGTGTTTATCCGTATGATTACATGGATAGCTTTGATAAGTTTAATAATAAAAACCTCCCATCAAAAGAGAAATTCTTTTGCATGCTAAGCAACAAACATATAACTGACAAAAATTATAAACATGTTGAAAATGTGTGGAATACGTTTAATTTGAAATCTATGGGGAAATACCACGACTTGTACCTCAAGTCTGATGTTTTGTTATTAGTAGATGTATTTGAAAAATTTCGCAGACATGTCTTAGGTATTACAAATTAGATCCTTGTCATTATTTCACATCACCTAGTTTATCATCGGATGCAATGCTTAAAAATACTGAAATCAAACTGGAATTAATGTCCGACATTGATCAATTTTAATTCATCGAAAGAGGAATAAAAGGGGGTGTTTCATATATATGTGAAAGATATGCAAAAGCTAACAACAAGTACATAAGCGACTATGATCCTACTAAACCATCAAATTATATTACTTATCTTGATGCAAACAACTTGCATAGATGGGCAATGAGTGAAGATCTACCCACAGGAGATTTTAAATGGGTTTTTGAAAAAGAAATTTATTTAACAAAAAAAAGAAAAAGAGGACTCATTCTTGAAGTTGATCTGGACTATCCTAAACACTTTCATGATAAACACAACGACTACCACTAGCTCCAGAGAGAATAGAAATTAAAAATCACATGCTATCAGACTATTGCAAAAAATTTAATATAAAGGTTGGAAGTGTTAAAAAGTTGGAGCCTAACTTAGGACCTGAGAAAAATTACTTTCTACACTATAAAAATTTAAAACAATACCTCGACTTAGGTTTAAAGGTTACAAAAGTGCGTTGTGCTTTAGAATTTAACCAATCACCTTGGTTAAAAACGTATATTGACTTCAACACACAAAAACGAACAGCAGCAAAATCTAGCTTTGAAAAAGATTTTTTCAAGTTTATGAATAATTTAGTATTTGGAAAAACTATTGAAAATCTACGTAAACGCGTTAATGTTACTCTGATAACAAACCTGAAAAAACTTTTAAAACACGCTCAAAACCAACTTTTATCAGTTGCAAGATATTTAATGAAAACCTTGTAGCTATTCATAAAATCAAAGAATCGCTAACCTTGAACCGACCAGCCTATGTAGGAATGTGTATTCTTGATATCTCGAAAACATTGATGTATGATTTTCATTACAACTATATCAAAGAGAAATATGGCAGCAATGCAAAAATCTTGTTTACAAACACGGATTCATTAACTTACAACATTAGAACAGAAGACATATACAAAGACTTTTGGATTGATAAAGACAAATTCGATTTCAGTGATTATAATAAAAATTCAGGTTTTTACGATCCAACAAATAAGAAAGTAATTGGTAAGATGAAAATGAAACCAAAGGCGTACCGATTGTAGAACTTGTTGGGCTTAGATCTAAAATGTACAGCTACGTCCAGAACGATGAAATTACTTGTAAAAAGGCAAAAGAAATTAAAAAAAGTATTGTCAAGAATGTAATCAAACATGAAGATTACAAAAAAATACTATTTACAATGATCAGATGTATCATAAAATGAAAACGATTAGAAGTGAAAATCATGAAATTTATTCGCTGGAAATCAACAAAAAATCTTTTTCATCTTTTGATGATAAAAGATATATTTGCAATAATGGAATTGAGAGTTTTGCTCACGGTCATTTTTTAACTTAACCCATTAAATGCCCAGCGTATGATTTATCATACGCTAAGTTAAAGCGTTTAAACTAAGTAAATGTGTTCAATTTTTGTAAATAAAAATGCGCAGCGTACGGTTAAAAATACAGTTAAAATCACCCCCCTCAAAGCAATTATCCAAAAAAATTTTGCTTAGATTATGTTTATATGAACATTTTAAAGAAGGAAATTACAAAATTTCAATTTTTTGTATTTCGGTCATTAATGGGTTGAGCATAAAATGTGCTCGACGCGCTATCAGCTTACTTCAGATGTCCTTTAGAAAAATTTTTTTAAGAATAAAAGTAACTTAAGCATAAAATGTGTAATGATATAAAAAGATTGACTGTTGTCAAAATTCAATATTAAACTTATTGATGGAGTTTGGACTTGTATCAATTGTGGTGTTGTTCACGGACCTCAAATTATTCAGAGTTGGATTGAATATAATCCACGTAACGTTATTCCATATACAACAGTTTATAGTAGAACTGGTTATATTTTACTTAAACTGAAAGATCTTTAACTCTTTTCCAATGAAATAGAAGCATTTATGAAAGTCTGGTGCACTTTGGAAAGTAAACTGAAAACAATTAGTTCTAAAAGATTTCCTAAATTAAACTTTTTTATTAGTAAAATCTTGGAAGGTCTAGATATTTTGAGAAAACCCTCATACAAAATATCTTCAGCTTTACGTAAAAAGTATGATATCATTTGGAAGAATATAGTTTTTGAAAATGATCAGAAATTGGTGGACATGCATCTGCAACTTGATTATTATCAATCATAGCAAATTCTCTTTCTAAAAAGTCATTAAAACCACCAGATCTTAAAATGTATATCAATCTTTTCAACAATTTTTGATAAGATTGAAAACCATATCTACATGCCTCAGGTTTTTTAGTAAAATTTTTCTGGGTGATTATTGTTTGTAAAAAAATACCACTACCAGTAACACTTGCTAAAAAAATGGGGTTTAATGTTACCGAACCAACTACTGCTCCTGTTGTAGTAAGAATAACTGATGATAATTTTAAGGCTAAGTCATCTTTTATATTTTTTGTACATCTTCTTATAACACCAATACAGTTTATGATAAGTTTGATATAAATTTTTCAATTCAGAAATTTGTCTTTCAGTTAAATTTTTATTAATGTGATTAAAGTTCATCATTTCCTTTATCTTATACAATTTTAATTAATTCGAACATAAATGTCACATTAAACTTAAAGTATGCTTGTTCTCCCGATGGAGCAGAATATTCACATATAAATTTTTTACTTGTTGAAATAGGTTGTACTAAAATTGTTGCATTGAACGTACGTTGTTGTGGGCGTTCACCAGGTGAATGATGTATATTAAATCTTTTTAATATTTTAGAAGATCCACCTCTGGGAGGCTCAACAAGTTTAACAGTCAACGTACCTGAAGTATTGTTGTAGCAGAACCACTTACAGATATTCGCAATACATTACCAGGCGATATGTCTGTTAAACCAATCACATTATTATTGTAGAGTGTGCACAAAGTATTTTTACCCCCGAGGTATGTTAATTGTATTTCTCTATTTTCACTGTTACAAAAAGCTTTATAAACATCATATGCTGGTTGTGGGACAAATATTTTTGTTGCTGCATCATGATCATCAATAGGATCTGCTAATCCAGTAATTCGATTATTGTTTAAGTTTAAATCACTGCTGAAGTGATTATCTACATATTGTTTATATGCTGCATCTGTAGGATCTGTTGGGTCACTTAAATTTACAATTTTATGTGTTCCATGTAAATCAATGTCATCTGAAAATAATTGTTAAAACGTTCGTCAATATATTGTTTATTCACTTCATCTAAAGGGAGTGTCGAGTCAGAAACACCTCTTAAATACAATGAATCCCCTAGCGTTATATAAATGTTGTTGTTTGAAATAGAATTGTCGTGTGATAAAGGTCTGATGGAGCTCTCATCAATAAGATTACGGCCTTGAACTTGAATAGGACTACTTGATGCAATTTTGTCATTACCTGTAACTGCTAACTTTTGTATTTAATTGGATATTATCTTTAAAGCGTATAAAGTTGCTATCCAAAAATCCTTTGTTCACACTATCAGATTCTTTTTCAGGGTTAGCTAAGTTTTTAATACTGTAAGCATTTAAGTTTAGGTTACCATACATTACATCTCCTGACTTGGAAACTTTTTTTAAATTCGTATAACTTTGGTTGGTGCTGAAGAGTTAGTTGTTTTAAATTTTGAAATACTCATTTTTATCAGTCTTTAATATAAATGAATATAATAAATTTTGATAAATATTTAAGTGATAATAACAATCACGTTAAACACCATTGTCTTCTTTCAGATTGTGACTACATGATAGTTGGTTCAACAGGATCGGGAAAAATAAATTTACTTATAAATATGATTCTTAAATGGATGAATTATAATACTTGTTGTGTGTATACCCTTAATCCAGACCAAAATAAATATCAATTTGTGCAAGAACAAGGTATTGAAATACTCAATCCTGAAGATATTCCTCCAATAGAAGAACTTGATTCCCAACAAAAAGTTATAGTTTTTGATGGTATAAAACTAGACAACATGAACAAAATAAAGGAGTATTTCTTTTTGTCTCGAAATAGAAATTGTAACTGTATTTATCTCACCCAATCATACTTTGACACTCTAAAGTACATTACAAGAAACACCAACTGTTTTGCGTTTTTCGGAAACCTAGACAATGACATTAGGCATATTTCTGACGATCATGCAAAAGACATAACAAGACTAGAAATGGTCAATTTACCGTGAAGCAACTAAGGATCCGTACAGTTTCATGGTGTTGGACAAAACAGCTCAGCACAAACTTCTTCGTTACAGAAAATGCTTTGACCATTTTTGGGCTTAAGCTTTTATATGCTATATATTAATAGTAAAAAATGATTTTTCTAAAATAAGAAGAATTAAAAAAGAAAAACAAGCTTATTGAAGAATACTTAAACAATCGAAAGCTTTTTAAAAAAAAGGTTACAAAATGAAATTCAGTCCAAAAACAATTACAAAAATCTGCTTCTGAAATTTTCCTTCCCATTGCTAAAAAAATTGAACGACTCAGAAGAAAACAGATGAAAGGCAAGACAAACTAATTAAAGAATTACAACAAAACATAGAAGAAAGGCCAAGTTATACCTTAGATTTCAGTGATGAAGAAAAATAACTGTTAGCACAAATTATCTAGAAACAAACATATAGTTGAGCTTGTAAAACGTGGACCAGACTACTCGTCGTCGTCGTCGTCGTCGTCGTCGTCGTCGTTTGAAGGGCATCCACTCCAGGCCAGACACAAACAGAACTGGGGCCGAGGGTTTATCCTTTTACTACCCCAGACTGCTGCACTGCCTGGATCAGATGCTGGCAGTGATGTTATTAAGCCAGCATCGAGTTTCGTCATCCAAAACCGTCAGACCGCGTGCTCCATGTGGTGCCCGATGTATGGGGCACATTGTTAGTACATGGTCTGCGGTTTGCTCTGAGGCGCCACACTCGCAATTTGGTCAAGGAGCGAGACCCCATTTGTGCATGGACGAATGGAATCGCCCAACACCAATCCGCAGGCGGTTGAGCTTAACCCAAGCTGCTCGGGGTAAGCCCATCCCAACAGGCCTGACACTGGTCCCGGGCACAAAAGCACGGAGCCTGGAAGCACTTTCACAGTACTCCGCGTTCCATTTATGATTTGTCCATTCAGAGGGGCGGATGCCAAGTCTGGCAAGATTGTCCAAGAGATTCCGCGCACCTGGCATAAACGGGCGTCTGGATCTTAGTCTCACTTGGCCAGTATCTGAGGACCCACTTAAAAGACCATGCAAAATATGATCGGGGTCCAGAGATCCACGGTAAGCCAAGGAGAGTGTCGCTCCCAGTCGGCGAAGCTCAGCTGGCTGGATGCCTGAAAGTACAGGTAGGTGGTCCGTTGGAGTGGGACGCAGGCATCCAGTAACTATGCGCAAGGCGTCATTCAAGACACTGTCAATGAGGCGAGTGTGAGCACTGCGACACCAGACTGGCGCACAGTACTCAGCTGTTGAGTAGACTAGAGACAAGGTGGCTATGCGTAGTGTTTTAGCACCAGCACCCTATCCCGAGCCCACGAGTCGCCTCAACAATGTGACGCGCGATGATAGTTTTTTGCGCAATGCCACTAAATGGTGACGAAACGTGAGCGATCTGTCCAGTTTTACCCCAAGGTATGTAGGGGTTGGACAGAACGGTAAAAGTCTACTATTGTTGTAGACCTTTAGCTCACGTTTGGCCTCTCGGTTGTTTAAGTGAAAGGCTGTCGTCACCGTCTTAGTGTGACTGAGCTTCAACCTCCAAGTCTGGAGATACGCTGACAGTGTGGACATGTCTTGGCTTAATGTCCCCTCCAAGTCCTTCCAGTTTCCAGAAGAGTGCAACAATGCTAAATCATCAGCATAAGCAAACTTTCTGGAAATCAAGGAAGGAAGATCGTACGTATAGATGTTAAATAGGAGGGGAGCCAAGACCGATCCCTGAGGAACGCCGTTTTTAAGACGGCGTAGCCTGCTTTGCTTGCTGTCACCGGTGGTAAGGATGAAACTTCGATTTCGGACAAGCTCCATGATCATTTTGACCATGTGCTTATCCGGAAGTAGTCTCAGCAGCTTGCAGGTAAGGCCACGGTGCCAGACAGTGTCATAAGCAGCTGTCAGATCGATAAATACGGCACCGGCCTTCTTTTTAGCCTCAAAAGAATCCTCGATGTTCTGGGTTAGCAGAACAACTTGATCTATGGTTGACTTCCCGCGTCGAAACCCAGCCTGCTCTTTAGGGAGCAGTGGATCAATTAATGGTTCAACGCGGGCGTAGATAAGCCTCTCGAGGATCTTGTAGGGGACACAGAGCAGAGATATCGGTCGATAACTCTTTGGGTCCCCCACGGGCTTTGCTGGTTTTGGGATCGCGACCACAAGCGCTCTTCTCCAGATCTTGGGAATTTTGAGTCGGCGCAAACAGGAAGAAAGGAAGTCACGTAACCAGGACTTCAAAGCAGCTCCGGCATGGAGTATAAGCTCGGGGCAGATGGAATCAGGACCCGGAGCTTTACCTGGTTTTAAATGTTGAAGGGCAGCAGTAAATTCTCTCTGTGAAAAATTGTCAGAGATATTTACTGCATCTGGTGTTGTGGCCCTCCAAAGGTCAGACACTTCTTGAAAGACAAGTCGAGATGACTTGCGATCAACAGCCTCGTATTTCCCATTTCTAACCAGCTGAGATGCAATAGCATCGGCTGAAACGGGACAATGACGAGGAGAGTGTCGTGACCTACCAGTAAGGTTGTTCAAGATACTCCACGCTTTTCAACTAGAGTGTGAGAAGTCAATGCTCCGAACTGCTTCGGACCATCAATCCCTCCGTTTTTTGTCAAGCTTGGCAAGCAGAGTTGTAGCAGCCAAACTTGAGTCGTCTCCCTGAGGAGACTGCAGAAAGGTTTTATAGAGGGATTCACACTCTGCATCCCAACACGGAATATAGTTATTTCGATACCCGCGTGGGATAGTCTTCTTGGCTGCTTTCTTAATGATGTTACAGAAGTCCTGGTAAGCCGCATCCACATCAAGTGAATCAGGCGGCAACAAAGTCTTTGCGAATTTATTCGTCAAAGCAATGTAGTGACTCCAATTGGCCTTGCGGAAGTTCCATCGCTTAACAGGCATGCTTGGCACTGCCATAGCAAACCTTGGTGGTGTAATAAGCGAGGGTCGATGTTGTGACCTGGGAAACTTCTCAAGGACACGTCTATCCGGTAAGCGACTGTTTGGACCTACGCTAGCTAAAGCTAGGTCTGGATTGGTGCCAGTGTTCCAGCGGCCGGAATAAAAACTGGCAGCGTCCTTGGCATTATATAGGAGGGCAAGACAATTAATACTTGCCCATCCAGCCAAGCACTCACCATCCGGACTGTTGTCATCATAACCCCAGTCAGCATGACGACAGTTAAAATCGCCAGCGTACAGACAGGAGTGAGGAAACACTGGGAGATCCAGGGTTCGCAATCGCGTTGGCGGTGGTTTGTAGACGTTGACTATTTTATAGCCATCAACGTCCACACACAGCCACTCGATCTCCGATGTCGGTGGAGATTGGTCCAAAAGCGTGTATCTCAGTCGCTCGTGAACAAACGTGGCAAGGCCATGCTTCCTGCTTAAAGAAGACCCAGCTAGTTGGTAGTGTGGTAGCACCAACTTCTCTGCATCAGTGCAGTGGGTCTCCTGCAGTAGGATGACGAGTGCCTCAGACTGCATAGCGAAGTGATGAAGAACATTCATCTTGCTTGCAGTGAGGCCTTCGATGTTCAGCTGAAGAATAGTGGGTCTTCGGAACTTGTTGGCAATGTGCCCTGAAAAGGGCAGTTTTATCCTGACATTGCCCCGTCCTGAAAAGGACGTTTGCCGATTAACAGACCCACACTGAACATCGGAATGGGTGGATACCCTTCCGTTTTGGTAGGTTCGGTTTCGATCTGTCATTTTTAAAATCAATGAGCAGACTTACTAACGGCCCAGGCTGCGTGAAAGCACCTACCATCTGGGCCACCAGACTACTGTACTAGTTTAAAAAATAGAACTATACTAATTAATAAAAGATTAGGTGCACAGCGAAGACGACAAGATACTAATACAGCTACGACTGACAAACAGATAAGCGTGTTCAGAAAATACAGAGAAAAATTAAATAAATTGCTGAAAGGAATGGAATTAACAGTAGAAACAGAGTTTAAAAGTCCGGATGAATTGTGTGAAAGGCTTAATTTGTTAGTGGCAGCCAAACAAGCTCGTAATAATAACAATCGTTTAAACAAAGAAATTACAAGCATACTAAAAAAGTTGAAGTCTCACGAATGCTTTTCACCTTGTGAACTATCAAAAAGTATGTAATGTTATATTAAAATGACATCAATACCACTCTTTTTTGACTTCAGAAACCGGTCAGACCGGTCAGAAAACCTCAGAAAACTTTGTAACTAGTTTTAATCATCCATTACAATTAAACATCAAAAAAAGTTATGATATGGCATTAAACAGCTCTCAAATAAGGTATTCTTGGCATAATATTACAAACCTAAATAATAATTTTTATTCGTTAATTGGCGAAAATGAATCCAAGTTTTTTGAAATACCTCCTGGTAGCTACAATACGGAAGATCTTAACAATGAAATCCAGTATCTAATCAGAGAGAAAGGTGATAATGAAAATAGTACTACTCTTACGCCAAATACAATACATTAAAATCTAGAATTGAGCCTAAAAATGATTACTCTATTGATTTCCGCTCTCCACACATACTGAATAGTGCCTTAGGTTTTGATTCCTCATACTTAGTCGGAAACAAAATACATGACAGTCAAAACATTGTAAATATTACTAATATTAATAGCCTTCAGATTCATTGCAGTTTAATTGAAGGAAGCTACTTAAATGGAGAATCCAGTGACCTGCTTTTTACTGTTAGTCCTAACGTTCCACCTGGATGTCTAATTCAAGTTGAACCTAAACAAAAAGTTTATGTTCCAATAAAAAATATAAGTCAAATTGACAGCATTCGCTTTTTCTATCAAACCAAGATAACAACTTTGTGGATATGAATAATGAACGAGTTACTTACCATGTTCACCTTCGAGAAATTATATAATTTAACAATAAATATGTTGTCACAACGAAAAATTAGATTTCAAAAACAAAAAATTATTGGAGGAAGTTTTCTTAAAAATGTTTACGTTAAAGGAAGAAAAGTTATTAGCACTGGCTCAAAGATTCTTAATAGGATTCCGACTGGTGTAAAATCTGAAATTAAAAAGACAGTTCTTAACAAAATACCAAAGGCAGCTCTTAACCCTATTCTCCTCAAGCTTTTTCGAGCTGTTGACTCCTCAACGGCCGGGCTTCAGAAGCCCACCAATTTAACAATTTATAACTCCAAAATTACTTAAGCTATCTTTATGAAATTTAAGCAGAGTAAAGATCATTTATTTAACTTTTGTTAGAGCAAAAAAGTTTTTGAAAACTCATTTGATAAAGTATGCAAAATTGTAATTTAGCAAGGTCACTACAATTTTTACGTTTAGACACTCATTTAACTAGCGTGAAATGCGATTGTAACGGATTCGCTGTTGTAACAGTCGTAAACTTAATTAAAAATTGGACGTAAAGAGTGACCTCAACGCGCACGACAACTATAAACAATGAAGAAGCTACGGGAAGCTTGCTTCATTGTTTTGGTCGAAGTATAGAATTTATCTTAGACTGGTTTCAATTACTATAAACAATGAAGAAGCTACGGGAAGCTTGCTTTATTGTTTTGGTCGAAGTATAGAATTTATTTTAGACTGGTTTCAATTACTGGTTCACATATTTGTCAACATGTTTTTTTAGTTACCAATAGTTATTGCTGCTTTTTTAAAAAAAGTATCAAATAATGAAAATAATTTTTTTTTACATAAAAGAATTTGAAATAGGCTATATTTTAATATATAACAGCATTAGAATATCGACATACCAATGCTGTAAAACCAATAAACCTTTATCTTTTATATAATTATCATCGTTTGTATGCACTTGTTTTGTTTTTTCGCAATGTATTTAACCGCCACAAAAAGAGTTTTTTATTTATTAAAATAGAAGTACACCGTTGCATTACCTAAAAAAAAACACTTGAGAAAAACAATATTACTCTATATAATTGTGACTATTAATCGCGGAACATATCTCGGTATCGTTCAAAGCATGAAGTGCAAATTTGTAAGCAGTGCCGCAACCTGGGCAATTTTAATTAATAATTTCTTAGAAATAGTGATCTTATGGAACAGTGTGTTTATTCATGCCAGCACGTGAGAAATTTTCCAAATCTTTTGGCAATAAAATTTAACAAAAACTTTGTTTGCTTTCTATAAAATTAAGGAAAAAATCAATTTTATAATATATTTGTCGAAAGTATAGCAAGAGGTTGGGAGTGGCAATTTGATGGAAACGGATCAGGATCGCATACGTTCGTTTTTGTCACATTTTATTAGAAAAACATTTTACGGCACTTTCCCTACTTAAAAGTCTTTGTTAGAAACTCTAAATTACAATTATATCAGTTAATAAAAATTAGAGTGTTCAATAAAAAAATTTTTGAACAACAATATTGTGGCATTTATGAAGATTCGAAATTCACGTTTGTTTGTTTGTCACTAAACTATTACAAATATTCTCATAACTTATAATTGAGATTAAATATAGGACAACGTGACTGGCAAATAACCATAAGGTGTCTTGGTCAATCAGTTACTTTTATTGCATAACTTAAAATAACAAAAAAATTAAAATAAAATAACCATTTGAAAACAAGTTGCGATAAGGCAAAAAAGTAATTAACAAATAAAAACCTAAAAGCAAAACTAGAAAATAAGCAAATCTGGATAACAAAGGTAAATTTGTTTTTTTATTTTGCAATATGAAAAGTTTCGGATGGAATACAGGATAAAATAACACATTTTGGTTCCAATATATTTAATTAAAAAGTGGGTTTATTTGTTTTACACTTTGGAAGATTAGATTGATTACCTTCAAAAGATGCTCATCACCACAAGACCTCTCCAAGATAACTTGGAGAAGGAAACGTTAAGCTATAAAAGCCTTTTTTTAACTTTACATAAAACAGGGCAATTCGATGCGGAAATTGTTGTAGTATTTAAAAGTATCCACTTCAAGTAAAGCAAATAAATAGGACTGGCCCCCATGGTTTATTTATTTACTGCAAATTGCTATTGTATTGCCTGGATTAAGTATTGTTAGTGATGCACCAAGCCAGAACCGTTTTTTATCTAAAACTATCCAAATTTGTGCTCCTTATAATGCCTAATTCATATGACACTCCTATACAACTTTATCTCTGTTTTGTGCAATGACGCCACATTTGCAATGAGAGAAAGTAAAGAGACCCTATTTGTCCAATGTCCATGCACAAATGAAAACACGCAACTTTGGTTCGCAGGCAGAATGGGCCAACTGGTCGCAACCGACTGGGCACAATCCAGCTAGACGCAGCCGACTGGTTAGTTAAACTGCGGCCAGTTGGCTGAGGCCAGTTGTCCTAAACCCGTCCACAAGCATTTAAGCATAACTCAAACTGTTCTGAAAACGCTATTTCGAACGAGCCTAGTACAGTCAAAGCGCTGGTAATAAAAGCATGGAGCCGGAATGTACTACCACAATACTCTGTGTTCTATGTATGATTCATGTACTGGGCAGTAGGGTACCTAATTCGGCAAGATTGTTCAAGTCTTTGCAAAGCAAGTGTAAACAAGCTTTTAGACCTTCGTGTTTATCGGTAGGCATTTGATAACCGATGAATAAACCATAGTCAGGATCTACAGCAATGCTTTGTAACTCGTAAGCTGTGGAAAAACGGCAAACATAATCTTTCGAATAGATAAAGTTATGTTTTTTTCAAGTAGCAAACAATAAACTTAAAAAATTCATTTTACCGTACATCTCATCGTGAAATGTCATGACTTTTTTTTGGTCTTTACTAAATTTTAAACGCTTTTTTTCATGTGAAACTTTATTTAGTGAACATAAAAACTCTTTACAAATAAATTGATAGCTTTTTTTTTTGAGCAATTTTGTCCCAGGCTGGATTGTGCTTGATATGCGCAAATTGGTAACTTCAGATGAAAAAAAATCATCACTTTATTTTTAGAGTTCAGATTAAAATTTTTAGGCTTTCTATGGCAGCCAAAAGAAACTTCAGGTAACGGAAAGCGGTGAAAATTTAGCTCTTCACCTGGTCCAGATGCTCTGCAAATTTTTGAAACCTTACAAAGTGTGCCACAGGTTTGAAAAAATAGCAGAGCATGTCTAGAGTACTATCTCTAGCCAAAAAGAGTATCGCTTCTTGTTGTCAAAGCTCAGATGGCTGGATGTCTGTAAAAACTGGTAAGTGGTCCGTTGGAGAGGGACGGAGGCATTCAGTGACTACGCACAAAGCATTATTCAAGACACTATATATAAACCAAGTACATGCGGTGCAAAACCAAACAAGATCCAGTACTCGGCTATTGAATAGACAAAAATAGGAGAGTTATTTCTGATGTTTTGGCCAGTGACGGATATTCAAAATTAGGGCCGCAAAGCAAAGATTCGCAAAAATTGATGTTCTCTAAAAAAAAGGCTTTGATCTCGTATTTCCCTTATTTTTCCCAAACTCATGGTGATCTCTAAAAAAAAAGTCTTCACTTCGATTTGATCTCTCATTTTTCTATTTTTCTCCCAAAATTATAGTGATCTCTAAAAAAAAGAAGGTCTTCACTTCGATTTGATCTCATATTTCGCTATTTTTCTCCCAAAATAATGGTGATCTCTAAAAAAGCATATACAGCAAAATGAAACTATATGCAATATTTTCAAGGAGGGGCCCGAGGTAACTGCCTCATTCGCCTCATCCAATATCCACCACTGGTTTTGGCACCAGCTCCCACCCTAAAACCGCAAGTTACTTCAGCGCCGGGACACACAAAGAAAAATTTTTGCGCAATGCAAACGGTGGTGACGAAACTTAGGTGATTTATTTAGTTTTACCTCAAGATAAGTCGAAATTAAACGCAACGATGAATGTTGATTATTGTAAACTTTTAGCTCACAATATTTTTAATCTGAAGATTGTGGAACGCAGATTATACTTCTAAATGTTAAAAAAGAATCAGTCGTGATTGATTTTGGAGGAACACTGTTTCTCTGACACCCGAGACTGTTTTGCTTACTGTCGCCGTTAGAGTAAAACTTTTGTTTTAAACAGTTTCATAGTCATTTAAACCATGTTCTTATCCAGCCGAAAACTCAGTAACTTGCAGTTAAAATCAAGTTTGTATGAAATAGCAGTTTCATATGCAGGTGTCAGATTGACAAATAGCACTGGCATTTTTCTTAGTCTTGAGAAAATCGTCGATGATTTCTTTGATAACAGAACGACTTGATCCGCGGTTGACTTTTTGCGTCAAAATCATCAATTAGCTCGTTGCGAGAGTACGTAAACGTCTCAAATTTCTCCTACGGGACATAAAGATGATAAATTTGTTAATAACTTTTTGGATATCTACAGCCTTCTTTGTCTTTCAAATTGCGACGAGAAGCGCTCTTCCGTAGATTTTCCAAATTAGAATTGACGCAAGCAGGAAAAAGGAAAATGGTTTAATCAAGATTTTGAAATAGCTCTGACATGGATAATAAGCTCTATGCACATAAAACTGGGGCCCGGGGTTTTATCTGGTTTTACGTAGAAGAACCCTTGTAAACAGCCTAGGTCAGGCGTAAGTAAAAATTTAAGTTGATTTTATTCAGAGGTTTCGAATTGGTGGGTCATTTTAAAATTACAAAGACGTCAAAATATAATAGGATAATCATATTAGATCAAGAGTTATATCAAACGTTTTTAAAAATTACATTTTGAGTCCAAACATAAAATTTATAACGAAAGGCAAATGAAGACCAAAAAATGGTCTTTACGTTTACAAAAAATTTTCAAAGTGTAGCTTTTTTAGATTTTTATTTAATTTTTGCAATAAATTTATTAAACAGTTTGCAATAAGGACCATTTTTTTTATACTTTGGCTTGAAAATTTTTTGGGAGGAAAGAAGCCATTTGTGTAAATCTAAGAGATTAGAGCCCTAATGAATTTATACAACATGCATATAAAATTGGGGCCCGAAGCTTTATCTGGTTTTACGTGAAAAAATCCTTGTAAACAGCACAGGTCATCCGTAACTAAGATATCTAAGTTGATTTTATTCAGAGGTTTCGAATTAGTGGGTCGTTTTAAAACTAAAAAGACGTCGAAATATAATAAGATAATCATATTATACCAGGAATTATACCAAACTTTTTTTAAATGACTTATTAAGTTCAAACATAAAATTTATGGCGAAAGGCAAATGAAGACCGAAAATGGTCTTTACGTTTACATAAAAAGTTCTTTTTAAATTTCCAGAATGGAGCTTTTTTAGGTTTTTATTTAACTTTCGAAATAAATTTATTAAACAGTTTGCAATAAGTAAGGACATTTTTTTAAACTTTGGCGTGAAAGTTTTTTGGGAGGAAAAAGTCATTTGTGTAAATCTCAGACTTAAGAATCGCCATGAATTTATACAAGTTGGAAACCTCTGTTTTATTGAAATTCAATCGTATTAAACGTCTTGTTTTATGCTTTCTGTTTGGAAAACCCACATAGAAAAGCTATAAACTTTTTCACAAAACTTTTTTAAACAGGTATACTTGTACATAAAAAATACGTCGGATTTTTCATTGTTAGGAAAATTCCAACATAAAAACGGCCTGTTACTTCAAATGCAACGTGAAATGCAATTGTAAAAAGTCAGGTGTTGTTTAATTATAAGAAGGCGTCAGCATAAGAGCTAAAATGTGAACTAGTTAATTTAATTTTTTTCCCACATATAAATAATAAAAAAAAAGTTTTATAAAAATGCTTATTGTAAAGATTGAATTTTGTCCGCTTGATTGGTATTCAAGCAGCCCAACAGCAATTGTTTTATGCAAAATATTGTATATATGTAAAATGTTTCCAAGCAATCGCCAAAAGCTCAAAAAAAGAAAATGCGATTTACATGAAATAAGTTCTACATTGCCTAAGGCATATTGACGTCGGGAAACGACGTAATTCGCTTCGACACGCAAAGCCGATTATTGGTAAAATTCATGTCACTTACGTAATAAAAGCGTGAAATTGAAATTCCACGCTCTGCTTGCGAAAACCAGCAAAAATTCACAAATTTCCTAAAAAACGTCTATTTTTACTGTTAACCCTTGTTCTGGGGCACCTAAAAATAGTACCATCTTATTCAGCATTTCAAATTAGGAAAAGCCAAGAAATTCCAGAATTTTATCTAAAAGATGAAGTAATTACAAACGTTTTTGCAAGGGCCGGGCTTCAGAAGCCCGGCCGTTGAGGAGAATAGGGTTAACGATACATCAAGAGCAATATTAAGTAATTTGATTGCGGGTTCAGGATTTAAAAATTATATTTCGTAATAATAAAATAACTCAAGTAACAAATCCATACTTACAAATTA
This sequence comes from Diplosoma virens, assembly GCA_963680785.1. Lineage (NCBI taxonomy): Eukaryota > Metazoa > Chordata > Ascidiacea > Aplousobranchia > Didemnidae > Diplosoma > Diplosoma virens. The sequence goes on from OY796888.1 coordinate 6,778,828, forward strand.
ATGAAAGTAACTTAATAACAATTCAATTACCGGGTTTGAGTATGTGGAGGATTTACCAAGAGATTCTAACAAAGATAGGGACAACACATTTTCGAAACTAACAATGAAGACGTATTTCTGCTACCACATAAAGCATTTCTTGAAATCAGAGGAAAACTCCAAACTAATGCAGACGCTAATTACAATAACTATGACGTAATTTCATTAGTAAACAACGGTTGGTCTTTGTTTCAAAGTGCTTAATATCAATTAAATAAGCAAACGATAGAAAACATTAACCTTTATTTACCACAAGCTTCAACAATATTGAACTTAGTTAGCTTTCGTGATAATTATTCAAAATCAACTGCATCTAATGTGTTGTGGTACAAAGACATTGGAACTGGTGGAGTTTTTCTTAAGCAAAATTTTGCTAACGTAGCAGAAGACGCAAATGCAAATGCTGTTCGTGATGGTGTTAGAGATCTGATAGAAACATATAACAACAATCAACAAGCAAATCTAGGCTTTACAGCGAGACAGAACATTACCACTGGAAACAAACAAATCACTTTAATGCTTCCACTTTCGCAGATATTCGGATTTTGTCGTGATATCGATAAGGTATTTCGTGGTGTACGAGTGTACTCGTAAAACACAGTTTAATTCTTGATAGGAAAATTTCTGATAATTACATCATGAGAGCAAACGGTGTTGCTGCTGGAAAATTTAACATGAGTCATATATCTCTATGGATGCCTAAAGTAAAACCGAGTTTGAGAGTTGAATCAGAAATAGACTCTATGCTGAAGGACATATAAAAGAACTATATTTTGAATAAATGAAGGTGTATCGAACAATGTTCCAACCAACCCAAACAAGTATGACATGGAGAATTACAACACAATCTGGAACTGAACTTACCAGACATGTGTTTATAGCGTTTCAATCAAGTGAACGAGATTCTAATCAAGTAATGAATAACAAGATTTTTGATAATGCTAATTTAAGACGTTTAGCTGTAGGATTAACAGCGTGCAATATCCTGAACGAGAATTTGAATGTAATTTTTCCCAAGAAAACAAAAATTATTCAAGATCATACATGAGCTTTTTAGAAGCTGTAAATAAATACCAAGACTCTGACACTGGCTGCCAACTGTCAGCTGAAGACTGGGCAAGTTTATATCCAATTCATCATTTTGATGTAAGTAAACACAATGATCGACTTAAAAATAGCTCAGCTGATATTGAAATAAGATTTAATCTTGGAAGCAATTTTAGGAAATTAGCAAACAATGCTGACCAGCTTTTTTACGTGTATGCAGTTGTGTTCTCTGATCGTTACTTTAAATTAGAAGGACTCTCAGGCCGAATGAATATAATTGTCAAAGTATATATTAAAATGTACGTATGTTATTTACCACCAAATCAAAAAAAATAATAAAACAAGCTTTTTAAAACAAAACTGGACTTACACTTAATTATAATTCTAATCAATTAAAAGGAACAAATTTTCTTGGTTTAACAAATACACAAATTAAGAAGATAAATTTTGCAAAAGCAAAAGGTTCTGGTGTTACTTTAAAACTATCCAAATTACAGATTTCTAAACAAGGTGGCTTTCTAGAAACTCTTTTAGCAGGTCTTGCAGGAAGCTTGCTGCCCGCCCTATTAGGTGGTAAAGGTCTTGTATTGCCAGGAACAAAAAGACAAGGAAGATCTTATTCCTTTGAAAAACCTGTACTCGGAAAAGGTTTAATTCTTAAACCTTATTCTCTTTTTAAAAAAATTCCGATTTTAGGCTTGATTTTATGAACTATTATAAATAAATGAACAAAGAAGAAAAACATAAAATTTTAAAACTCGAAACGAAAAAGCGTTTGTTTAAAAGATTGATGAAATTTATAATACATTATCAGATGATTCAAAAAATTTGGATTGTGATTTAGTTACCCTATTTGAAATATTCAAAGCATTTATAAATTCTATAATTTTAATTGAAAAATTATTCATGCATGGATATGATAAAAAATTTGTTTTATTTTTTGTTTTAGAAAAGGTTATTGAACAAAATATCCCACATGATTATAATCTTGTTATAGAATCAATAGTGAAACTATTGAAAGTAAAATACTTTGATGTTTATCTAGCTCTTTTAAAGTTTAATTTTAAAGAAAAATGCAATTGCTGTTGTAAAAAGAAAAAAAAGATAACAGTTGAAGAACCCAATTTTATCGAGATTAATATAAAATGTATCACGAATATTCATTGAATCTAACAGAAAATCAAAAGAATAAAATTGTAAATGCATACAAAAACAAAACTGATGTAAAAATAAGATTATCTAATGTAAGCTTGCAGTTAAAGGGTAATGTTAATCTCAATTTAACTTGCCAACAAATCAACAGAATTAACAAGGCAAGGATGTCTGGACACGGAGTCGATATAAAGTTTAGTAAAACACAATTAACAAAGCAAGGAGGTTTCTTAAGCGGTTTACTCAATTTAAGAAAACTAGTGTTACCATTTTTAGCTAAAAAGGTCATACCAACGCTAGGATTAGCAGCAGCTTCAGGCGCGATCCAAGGAGCAATTAATAAAGCAGTACAATAAATAAAGCCATTAACAAATTTAAAAATTGACAAAATTATGACTAAGTATGACAACTACCGAGGAACATTTAGCAACGATATGTTACCTAAAACAATAAAGAAAAATGAAGCAAATGTTGTAAATCTACAAGATTATTTTGCTGGTGATGGAACTCACTGATTTTGCATTTATGATGATGAAAAATCGGATAAAGTAGAATATTTTGACAGCCTTGGACTTGTACCACCAAATGAAGTGATAAAATATATGAAAACTAGAAATAAAAACATTATTTATAATGACTCACAAATTCAAAACATGAATTCGATTTTATGCAGTTACTATTGCATATATTATATCGAACAGCGAAACGAAGGACAAACAGCTGATGAAGTTTTGTTAGATTTTCATGATAAACCTACATAATTTAATGAAAAGTTTATGAAGTTTTATGTTGATATATTATAAATGGAAATTTATTGCGTACGCGAAAGAAAAAAAACTCGATGTATTCCAGGAATTGAGGAAATGATAAATATCAAAGGGAACAGATTTATGTTACGATGTACATGTGCTAATTGTGGTATTCTCAAGTATAGTTTTGTTAAACAAGAAGGTTTGTCAGATGTTCATAAGTTGATTGAAAAATTACTTAAACCAAAAGGTGGATTTACTCTTTCAAGTCATAAGTACACAGGACCTTATAATCCCCTGGAAAAACAGCTTGATGCAAATGATCAATCTTTACCTGGACAAGAGCCTTATTATCAAATAGATGCTATTGCACTAAAGCATGATATTTGTTACAGAGACAACAATAACAAACAAGGAAAATTAAAGTATGATAAAGATATGTTAAACAGTTTATCAAAAACAAAAACAAAAAGTGTACGAAAATCATTCGTGTTGTGATATTGTGCAATCGATGACGTAGTGTTTTCTTAAACGCTTCTAATCTTAATCAGCGCCTTCTGCTCGATCAATTATTGGACACGCGTATCTCCAAGCATAATTGTAACCAGTTAAATCTGCGCATCTATTTCGGTTCTTCAGTCAGTTCAAAGTTATCAAGCTACTACAGCAAACGAACTAAAAGCATTCTATTTCATTACGGTTGTTTTTGGCTAAGTACTTTTTTGTGAATATTTATTATTGTTTTTTAATAAACCTGTGTATTCGTGCAAAGATACAACAATTCGATAAAAAGCTTGTACAAGCAGCAATAGGAACAAAATATAAGCTAGGGTTAGGAGCAAAAAACGGGAATCGGCGTCGTGGAAAACTGGTTTAGCTGATGAGCTGCACAAACCAGTTAAAAGAAAATTTCCTCGACGCCGAGTTATAAGTAAATCAATAGATGAAATATGGGCAGCTGGTCTGGTAGAAATGCAACAATTTAGCAAATGGAACAACGGTTATAAATATTTACTCATGATAATTGACATATTTTCAAAATTGGGTAGATAGGCCCTTTGAAAGCAAAAAAGGTGAAATAGTTGCTGAGGCTTTCAATCAGATTTTAAAAAAAAATAAGGTTCCAAAATATTTGTAAACTGACAAAGAAAAAGAATTTTATAACAAACATTTGAAAGAAGTATTGGACAAGCGCAGTGTTAAATCGTATTCTACTGAAAATGAAGAAAAAAGTTCAGTGGTTGAACGTTGGAATAGAACAATTAAAACTAAAATGTGAGAGCAATTTACACAGCAAAACACAATTCTATACTTAAAAATGTTGCCTGATATAATTAACGAATATAATAACAGTTACCAATCATCCATAAAAATGTCTCCAGTTAAGGCTAGCAAAAAGAAAAACAAAGGTATTATTTACTATAATTTGTATAGTAACCTTAAAGCAACAAAAACAAAACCAAAATTTAAAGTTGGAGATACAGTGAGAATTTCTAAATACAAACAAAAAACATTTGATAAGAGATATACTCCAAATTGGACTGAAGAAATATTAATTATTTCAGAAGTTTTAAATTCAAATCCATATACCTATAAAATAGTCTGGTTATGACAGTTCTTTCAATAGCTCGATTCCAATTGAAGAAATTAATATTTCATAATATAAAGATATTTTGTGGATATGAACCTTCAGCTCCTGAAAATATTGAAGATATTAGACAAAAATGGGATAAACGAAATTTAACTTATTGTATTACAAATTTAACATCAATAATGACAGAAGAATCAATTCATTAACAAATTGATTCTGCTTTTAAAATTTACAAAAAACATTCAGCGCTTAAATTTAAAAAAGTTGAGCCCAGTGAATTGTGTGATATAAAAATCAGTTTTTGAGAACAAGATCCTGGAGATGGTTTTCCTTTTATTACAGTAGATCAGGGGGTGTGTTAGCTCATGGATTTTATCCAGGTCCAGGAATTGGTGAAGATTTATATTTTGATGCTGATGAGAATTGGACAGACCAAGAAATTCCCCCAGGACATAATCTATTTGTAGTAGCAGTGCATGAAAAGGGTCATTGTTTAGGTTTAACCCATTCACAAAGCGCTCATTCAATTATGTACCCCACTTATAAACATGAATTGTCTAAGCAATCACTTGATATACTATCACAAGAAGACATTGAAAGAATACAAAAAGCATATCGAAAACCTAACATTAAAATATTCGACAATGACACCTTTTCAATTTGGGTAAAATCTAAAGGAAAAAATAAAATAAAACTGTTAATCGAAAAGAAGTAAATTTTATGTGTAGATATATTAATGAATAACAAACTAATAATTAAAAATCGTGAATTTTATTTTCATCCAATATACGTGGCATATGCTGGAAGTCTAGATGGTTATGTTGTTCATGGGATTACTCGAATTCCCACTTTAAGCATTATTAATGAAAAAGGATATTCTGAATTCACTGTTGAAAATGACTGGGGGCGATGTTTACATGTCCATGATTTCATTTGGGAGTGTTTTTATGGCTTACTAAAAGAAGGAGAGAAAATCAAACACATTAACAAAAGACGTGATGATAACAGATTGGAGAATATGAAATTGCGTAGTTTAAATGATATTGTTATACAAGGATCTATAACCTATGTTTAACATGGAATTGAAAAAAAAAAAAAAAACTTAAACAAAAGTGTAGATCTCGGAGCCGAAAACCATTTTTAGTTAATTTTTTTAATTGTATAAATGCCAATTTCAAAATATAAAAATTTAAAAAAGATTTTTTTCATAAGATTTAGAAATTTTTCTCAAGGGATGGACGTAAAGTAACATGATAGCATGACAAGCACACTTTTGCTACGCTTGTCATGCGTTGCAAGCTTTCTAAGGTGAAATTTTTCAAGCGTAATACACTTAAAAATTTTTGCAATCTTTTTAAGGCAATGCCGCGAGCCGTAAAAAGCAAAGGCATGAACATCTGAAGTATGTGGACCGGCTTTTTAAATGCTTGTTTGTTTAATAAAAAAAACTTAAACAAAAGTGTAGGTCGTTAAATTTTTTAAAATTCTCTAAATGCCTGTTCTAAAACATAAAAATTTGAAGAAAAGTTTTTAAAAATAAGATTTAGAATGTTCAGACATAGGACACGGTGAATTTTCACATCAATAAAAATTTGAAAAAGATTTTTTAAAAACTAAGGTATGAAATGCTCGGATTTAAATTGCATCGGACACGGCATTTCATATACTACTTGCGGCCCGCGAGAATTTTCAATGTTGGGCAGAAGTGTGTAGTTGAGCAGAAGCAAAGTCAAAACTTGTTTTTCGTAACAAAAATTGAGCAATCAGAGACAGATTCTTAGTGATCACTTTTTTTGGTCTTCAGTATAAATTTAAGATAAAATTTCTTCTCAAATCTGGGGATCTACCTTCCCGAAGTATCTTAAAAAATTGATAACTCTTCAAAATAAAGCCGTTAAATTTATATGTGCAGCTAAATTTTGTGATAGTTCCTCACCTTATAACAAACGCCTTAAGATTTTAAAACTTACAGATCTTTATAAACTAGAATTTGCTAAATTTATTCATATCAATTTTAAAATGCTTTCCAAAAATTTATCTAATTATTTTATTTTAACCAGCCAGATCTCGAAAAAAAGCACTAGATTAAATGAAAAATCCAAAAAAAACTTTCCATATCTCCTTTTATAAGACTTCACGATTACAAAGATGTATAAAATACCAAAGAGTTAAGATATGGAACGAAATTCCCATTCAAATCCAAAATGCTTCTTACAGTGTTTTTAAATATGAATTTAAAAAGTAAAAACTTATAATAAAAAAAATTAAACCTTATATTTAAAATAAAAAAACCTTCTTATTTAAAATGAAAAAACCCTCTTCTATGCAACACTTAAATTTTACAAGTAGTTATACCTGTAGTTTTGCTCTCAAGGTTGGCTGCTGACTAGAAGACCGAAAGGTCAAATCGCAGTCTCCCTGCGGCGAAATTTATTTTATTTTATTTTAGTGTTTCATTTTCGTTATTTATATTATTATTTTTTTCCCGAAATAAAAGTATGTTGATTGATGGATTGATTGTGAAGCTTTAGAACAGGGGTCCAAAGCTTACGGCCTGCGAACCAGATCCAGCCCTCCAAGCAAAATCATTCGACCTGTGACAAGGGAGTTACATGTTAAAAGAATACGGCCCACCATCTCGTTTGCAACCCTGTATTTTTTTCACGTAACAATTTCATACATTCTATGCTGCAGTAAAACCGTTATACATTTTGTTACAGCAAGTTTGCAAAATCTTTCCATAGAATCAGTCGGCAGCGTGGTCGAGTGGTTAAAGCACCGAGCTTATGAACAACATGGTCTCGGTTCAAAACCCGCTCGCCCCATTTTGTTGCATCCTAGGGAAATACACTTTACGGCACATTCCCCTGCTTGGTGGCCTTTGCAAGCAGCTCTAAATTACAGTCATATCTCTATAAAATTACAAACGGACAGCAATATCTTGGCATCTCCGGAAGCAGGTCGGGGTAATTGTCTACCCTATGTATTAGCGCCTCCGTCGCTTTTCTGCGAGTCAGGAGGATAAATATAGACATAAAAAAAAAAAAAAAATTCTTTACTTTAAGTTTTTGTCACGGCAAGAAACTTTTGGTGGCGGGAAAAAATGCGACGCGCTACAACGTTACAAATTTGGTTTTTGGCCCGTGGCATGCAAAAGGTCGCGGACGCTTGTGCGAGAAGGTCGTGATTTAGACATACGTTTATAAAATTTAATAAACCATTAGGTTTTCTATAAAATTCTCATTACAAAAACATATTTTTGTTCAATTGCCGAGGATTGTTTTCTGCTATAGATCTAACATATACCAAATCGTCATCGTCGTCGTTTAAAGGGTATCCACTCCAGGTCAGACACAAACAAGACTGGAGCCGAGGGTGTATTCTTTTACTACCCAAGGATGCTGCAGTGCCTGAATCAGATGCTGGAAGTGATGTTATTAAGCCAGCATCGAGTTTCGTCATCCAAAACCGTCAGCCTTGTGCTCCATGTGGTGCTCGAGAGCACGCTGTTAGTACATGGTCAGCGGTTTGCTCAGAGGCGCCACACTCGCAATTCGGTGAAGGAGCGAGACCCCATTTGTGCATGGACGAATGGAATCGCCCAACACCAGTCCGCAGGCGGTTGAGCTTAACCCAAGCTGCTCGGGGTAAGCCCTGTCGATAAGGCGAGTGTGAGCACTGCGACACCAGACTGGCGCACAGTACTTAGCTGTTGAATAGACTAGAGATAAGGTGGCTATGCGTAGTGTTTTAGCACCAGCACCCTATCCCGAGCCCACGAATCGCCTCAGCAGTGTGACGCGCGAGGATAGTTTTTTGCGCAATGTCACTAAATGGTGACGAAACGTGAGCGATCTCTCCAGTTTTACCCCAAGATAAGTAGGGGTTGGACAGAATGGTAAAAGTCTACCATTGTTGTAGATCTTATCTCACGTTTGGCCTCTCGGTTATTTAAGTGAAAGGCTACCGTCACCGTCTTAGTGTGACTGAGCTTCAACCTCCAAGTCTGGAGATACGCTGAAAGTGTGGACATGTCTTGGCTTAATGTCCCCTCCAAGTCCTTCCAGTTTCCAGAAGAGTGCAACAATGCTAAATCATCAGCATAAGCACACTTTCTGGAAATAATGGAAGGAAGATCGTACGTATAAATGTTAAATAGGAGGGAAGCCAAGACCGATCCCTGAGGAACGCCGTTTTTCAAGCGGCGTAGCCTGCTTTGCTTGCTGTCACCGGTGGTAAGGGTGAAACGTCGATTTCGGACAAGCTCCATAACCATTCTGACCATATGCTTATCCGGCAGAAGTCTCAGCAGCTTGCAGGTAAGGCCACGGTGACAGACAGTGTCATAAGCAGCTGTCAGATTGACAAATACGGCACCGGCCTTCTTTTTAGCCTCAAAAGAATCTTCGATGTTCTGGGTCAGCAGAACAACTTGATCTACAGTTGACTTCCCGCGTCGGAACCCAGCCTGCTCTTTAGGGAGCAGTGGATCAATTAATGGCTCAACACAAGCGTAGATAAGCCTCTCGAGGATCTTGTAGGGGACACAGAGCAGAGATATCGGTCGATAACTCTTTGGGTCCCCCACGGGCTTCGTTGGTTTTGGGATCGCGGGCACAAGCGCTCTTCTCCAGATCTTGGAAATTTTGAGTCGGCGCAAACAGGAAGAGAGGAAGTCATGTAACTAGGACTTCAAAAGAGTGTTTTATTTATGTGAAAATAATAATTAAGAAGTGTCTGAAAAGCGAATGATTTGATTTTTGAAGTGAAATTCATAATACAAACCTACAAATGTTAGCTTGTGCAGAATCGGCCGTCACGAAATATTTTAGTTTTATTAAATGATTTAAAGCAAAATCAATTCCTACAACTTGAAAGTATATTTTAAGAATGTATAAGGCATGTATAATTAATCATTGAGAAGTGTATTTGGATATAAATCATTATTCAAACGTGCGATTGATAGCTTGTGCAGAATCGGCCCCCAAAAACATTACGTTCGTTGAATATTTAAAGAAATTCAATTCTTACAACTTCAAACTATATTTTAAGAGTGTCTTATTTATGTGAAAATAATAATTAAAAAATGTTGAGAAGCGAATGATTAATTTTTGAAGTTAAATTCATAATACAAACCTGCGATGTTAGCTTGTGCAGAATCGGTCGTCACGAAATATTTTAGTTTTATTAAATGATTTAAGACAACCCAACCATCGGAGGCACATTTCTATGTCTCTTGATGCCGGTCCCAAGCCTGGATGAATGGGGAGGGTTGCGGCAGAAAGGGAATTCGGTGTAAAATTTTTTTGCCAAAACAGACAAATGCGTAATCATTATCAATCCATACCGGATCGGTCGCGGCCTGGGTTACCAACGACCGCCTCAGGTTTCGCACAGCAGGAAATTTGTGGACATTAGGCTACTGCTAAACATAGTGAAAACAAGAACAGAAAGAGAGGAGGAAGGCGAGTGCAGAAGCAGCGAGAAGTGTGGAAAGAAAGACGCTCACTCATAAAGGTGGGTACCTTAAATATTGGAACAATGACTGGCAGGGGAAGAGAGCTGGCAGATATGATGGAGCGAAGGAATGTGGACATATTATGCCTACAGGAAACAAAGAAAGAGGCAAAGAAAAGAAACAAAGAAAAGAAAGAGGCAAAGAAAGCATGGGATAAATTAAGAGATAAAAATACTAAAAATATTTGCAAAGAAAAGAAGAGTAAGTCAAAGAAGGCAGTTGCAATGGCAAAGGGACGTGCGTATGACAATTTGTATGTTAAATTGAAAACAAAAGAAGGTGAAAAAGAGTTGCACATATTGGATAGGCAGAGAGACAAAGCAGGGAAAGATGTACAGCACCTACGAGGGTTATAAAGGATGAAAACGTTAATGTTATGGTAAATTCGGAGGCAGTGTTAAAGAGATGGAAGGAGTACTTTGAGAAACTGATGAACGAGGAAAATAACAGAGACCCTAAGACAGAGAAAGCAGAAGTGGTTAACAAAGAGGTTAATTGTGTCAATATAGAAGAAGTAAAGAACGCACTACGAAGGATGAAAAAAGGTAAAGCAGCTGGGCCAGATGAATTGCCAATAGAAGCTTGGAAGTGCATGGGAAAAATGGGGATAAAGTTTTTGACCAGACTGTTCAACAGACTAGAATAAGTGGATAAACGGATGCTAGAAGAATGGAGAAAAAGGGTGCTTATCCCAATCTATAAAAACAAAGGGGACGCACAGTGCTGTGGAAACTACAGAGGAATAAAGCTAATGAGCCAGACAATAAAGGTATGGAAAAGAATTATTGAAGCCAGGCTAAGGGATAGAGTGGAGATCAGCAAACAGCAATATGGATTTATGCCAGGAAAGGGAACCACCGATGCCATGTTTACTTTAAGAATGTTGATGGAAAAATACAGGAAAGATCAAAGAGAGCTACATTGTGTATTCGTGGACCTAGAGAAGGCTTACGACAGGATTCCGCGGGAAGATCTGTGGTACTGTATGAGAAAATCAGGAATAGTGGAAAAGTATGTGCGACTAGTACAGGATATGTATGAGGGAAGCGAAACAGTGGTGAGGTGTGCAGTAGGAACTACAGAAAGTTTCAAGGTTAAGGTTGGACTGCACCAGGGATCAGCGTTAAGTCCATTCCTGTTTGCAGTGATAATGAACAGAATAACGGATGAAGTAAGGACAGAACCACCATGGACGATGCTGTTTGCTAATGATATTGTGATTTGTGAAGAGACCAGTGAAGAAGTGGAGCGGAGACTAGAATCCTGGAAGTATGCATTGGAAAAAAGAGGGATGAAAGTAAGTAGGTCAAAGACCGAATATCTTTGCATAAATGGAGGAAATGATGACGAAACAGTGAAGATGGAGGATGCAAAAGTGCCAAGAGTAAAGGAATTTAAGTATTTGGTATCAACGGTACAAGAAAGTGGTAGTTGTGAGAGGGAGGTAAAGAAGAGAGTGCAAATAGGATGGAACGGATGGAGAAAAGTATCGGGAGTAATGTACGACAAGAGGTTACCAGCTAGAGTAAAAGGAAAAGTGTACAGCTCAGTGGTAAGACCAAAGAAAAGACAAAGAAACAAGTGGAAGAGATGGAAGAGATGGTCGCAGAGATGAAAATGTTGAGGTTTGTTATGGGAGTGACGAGAAAAGACAAGATTAGAAACGAGTACATCAGGAGTACCATTAAGGTAGAACGGTTAGGAATGAAGATGAGGGAGGACAGGCTGAGGTAGTATGGACATGTCATGAGGAGAGACCAAGAGTATGTAGGAAGAAAGATGATGGAAATGGAGTTACCGGGAAAGAGGAAAAGAGGGAGACCAAAGAGAAGATTTTTAGATGTAGTGAAAGAAGATATAGAGAAAGTTGGTGCAAAGAAGACGAAAATTGAAAATAGGACGGTTTGGAGAAAGATGATACGCTATAGCTACCCCTGATTGAAGGGAAAGGCCGAAAGGAGAAGAAGAAGAAGTTAACTGCAATAAAATTCACCTTCGTGTATACTTGTATTGGTTTTATTGAATAGGATTTAAAAATTTTTTTCCAAAAACAACATCAAAAAAAGTAACGTTTTATTTTGTAGAATGTTATAAAGCTTTAGCAAACGCTGCAAATAAACATTTTGTCTCAAAAGATCGCACTTGATTCTGTCACAGACTTTGTTTGGGAATCCTAAGGGACCAGTTGAGCAAGGTAAGCCGAATACCTGCGCTGAAACAAAGCTGTGTCTAATTTTATTTTATTTCGGCTCAAGAAGTAGTTTGCTATTAGCCTGAAGCTTTTAAACAGTTGGCTTCGGCTAAGTTCTGATTTATTCGTTGAAGACTTTTCTCCTCAGAGACGGAGACCACTCTCTAAAACGAATATATTATAAAATTTACGACTCACGACTGACGAAAATTCTCTTCCGCGCTCTGCCACTGCAAAGCGAAAATCAGCGCTATAACTTAATTCGTTCAATGCAAATAATTCTACCTCCGTAGAAGCAATCTCCAAACACTGGCGCAAAAACAATTATAACACTTATCAATGTAATACAATCAAAGAATCCTTCGCCCGCGCTCTACACCAAACCAACACTCAATTTTCTTCTCTCGTCGTTCTTGTATTCGTCCGTCTCTCGTTTTCGTTGCCCTAGTCTTCGTCTTTTCAATCGAGCGAGCGTACATATATATAGACAAAAAGTCACATGAAGCAAATCGGCTGGAGTTATCTCGAAAACGCTTCGCTCACGTGCATTAAAATTAGAATGGTTTTTCCCTGGTAAGCTGGAACATTTCAGACACAACGCATTACGTCATCACCGTCTGGCGAAAGAAAAAAGAAAGTTGTATTCGAACAATTGCTGCAGATAATTAAATAACACAGTACGGAAGCGATTATTCCTTGCCCAAGCGATTTCTATGTTATAACAAAACTTTGAATTATTTTAAGACGGAAAATAAACTATATCGCCATGATTAAAATCATTATGAATGAAGTGTGACAGATTCGTTGATAAAACCAAAACAAATGGTTGAATTATTACATTATTGTTATAATTATACCGTTATTACAATTATGTAATTCAACTATTTCTTTAATTTTGATTTTATGAACGAATTAAGTTTGACCTTTTGAGACAAAATGTTTATTTTCAGCGTTTGCTAAAGCTTCATAACATTCTACAGAATAAAACGTTATGGTAATTTTTTTGTTGATGTTATTTTTTGGAAAAAAACTTTTAAAATCCCTATTCAATAAAACCAATACAACTGTTTTCATTTGCCGTTTTCATTTGCCGACCTTACACAAATATTCATTGAAAAGAAGGCTACGCGCCGTACTCAAGTTGGAGAATAAAGCAAAGGCTTTACCTAAACTCAAAAACTTTCGTTGTCGTTTTACTTAGTTGGTATAGGTGTAATGCGATGACTTCGATTTATACGTACACAAAAGTAATTTTTATTGGTAGATTTGTATTTTAGATTATTTTAAATCAAATTTAGCTAAGATCACTTGTGAGCAAGCAGTAGTTAAAAAGCTGTGTTATTTTACTCTACCATTTTTTTGTAAATTTAAAGCAAAAACATCCTAAAACTTATCGTCAACATGCACGATCACTTCTACTTTTACATAATTTCACAAATGCGTAATGCAAGCGTTTACGATATTGACCTACTTAAAAGAAAAAACCATAATTGAAAACTTTTTACTTCAACTCGGTGTATACAATAAGGTACAAAAAACCTCCAAAATTGTACGTTTTATTCACAAGTCACAAAAATACAACCGATTCATTTTTCACTAAACAAAGAGGGATCATTCAAGTCGTGCATCAGAGCATTCTTGCTATTGGTAAAAAAAGATGCAAAAATTGACTGATTTCACAAAGTCTCTTCTTTTCGGTATTACCTCCATCTTTAAAGCGAATATATTCATAAGTGACAAAAGATCTCTTCATCGTTTTCAAATACGTAAAAGGAGAATACAAGTTGATACATTTATGATATAGCTTCATTCCGTCAGCCAATACTTCCTTTTGGACTCTTTCAAACATAACACAAACCGAACACTCGTTAGGGTCGGTTTTAGCAAGAAAAATTATGTGAACTTTACGAATTTCTTTGTTGTTTTGTTTTTCGAATAGTAGCAGGCATGTTTAAAAAGATAGTAGTTTCAATAACACATTGCGTAACTGAAGATGATCAAATATTGTTGTTCGCTTTCTACTTCAACAAAGAAAGAATTCTTTCTCAATTCGCTGTCGGCTTGAGATTTTTTTTTTATATTTTCGCTTGGCCTTCACTGCACAAAAGATATTTCAAATCGAAGTTGCATTGTTCGTTGGAGAAGAAAGCGATAACCTTACCCTCTTTAACTTTGTTTCACTCTTCGCCGACATCAGTGCGCTGTAAGTTGCAAAAACTGACTATTTCGACTCTAACAAATAATTATAAGAAATTTCTTCTTGTGCAACAATTGCTCAATAGCAACTCTAATTTTTATTTTCTTTTTTTTTCAATTACTAGTTGTGCACTTAAAACGTTTTTTCAAGCATGAACACGCCCACAGATGTCAAAAACTTGTAAATTTTTTTAAAAAACAAGTTTTTTATGACTAATGTAAATAGTGAATTTTACTTTGTTTCCAATTATTTCTTCAAAAAATGTATACACTCTTTGTTAAAAAATATTATTTTAGTTACCAAAGTGTTTAAAATAATAAAGAGTATAAGTTAAAAATTTGAAGAACTGTTTAAATTCTTTTGAAAACATGATTCAAATTTTGAAACTATTTTTTAAAAACTTGTTTTATAGACTTAATTCACAGCTAATGTCTTGACTTGTTTTGTAACGAGTTATAGAGAAATATAAGTTTTCACCAATCTTTGAGAAAATTTGTTAGTGCTTTTCAAAACTATGTAAAAACGATAAAAAAAAAGCAAAAGAAGCGGATGACCCTTTAACAAAAAATAAACATAAATATTAAATACTCTATAACATTAGTTGTATTAGTTTTAAAAACGTTATAACAAAAGGGTTACATTTTCGTGTTAAATGTTACGGTTTAGAAAATTTTTGGTTAAAATTTGCAAAAATGTTGGCAACACTGGAGCAAACTCGTTTTTTTTGTGTTAAACTTTAATTTGGTTGTGAACAAACTAATAAAATGTAAAATGGTAAAGTTGACCACACGTTTTCTGTTGGCTTTTTTAACCAAAACAGTGAATTAAAACTAAAAAACAAACGTAATAATTCAATAAACTCGAGAAGTGTGTTGACGCAAGTAACGGTTTTTCAACTGCCACTGGGGTGCGCCACAACGCATGTCTTGAATAAAAATTTACTTTTTTTTTGTAGACCTTTGATGTTCTGAGAAATAGTTTTATGATTATACGAATTTCGACTGGTAAACCACTATGCGGTCTTTTTAGATAAGTATTTGTCGACTGTAGTCAGTAGCAAATTTTTCAAAGGCTTTGCATAAACCAATTATTTTATAAAAACAGTAAAATTCGCTACAAAATATAGTTTAGAAATTTGTGTTTTTTGAAAATTACAACTTTTATTCAATATTAAACCTAAAGACAAAATTTTACCTAAAAATCTTCATATAAGAAAGTTTTATGTGTTAAATTTTTTTATTAAAAAAAGACAACTATAGGTGAAGAAAAGAGAATAATTTGTTGAAATGTTTAGTCTGCAGTTGGAATCGCTCCTCTAAGTTAATACTTCTACACCTCTTAAAAATTGTAATCATAATTTCTAGAATAACAAAGCATAGGTTTTTTTCAAAACAATTTACAAGTTAAAGTTCACTGATGAAAGTATGTGCTGAAAATAAAGTGTTGATATCATGTATTTTTTCACTAGAAATGAATTAAGTCGAGAATTTTGTTTATTTTAGAATTGTAAAATCGCTTGAGAAACGTATTATTTTGTCTGATTTTTGAGGTACAAAATTTATATTTGTCAGACAATGCAGTTTCAATTCGAGAAAAACACTTTTTTAGTAAAATTTGTAAGACTGATTGTCTTTACTATTAAGAAACTGAAAGAAATTCGATACCTTTAAATCACATGCCGAAAGTTGTTTTAGAACGTGTTGTCTTATTGACAAGTTAATGTTGAGACAAGTTAATGTTTTCAATCAAGGCGATTTCGACTCGAAAAAGCGATTTTTTATTGTAAAATATATGATGTCAACTTTTACCACAAAATTAATTCAATAGATCACAAGCTTGTTGAAAAACGATATTGTTTTATAAATTGACTAATTTTTCTTGTTATTGTTCAATCAAGAAGATTTCGACTTTGGTAAAGCCTTGCAATACTTGTAATGCTGACTACACAAAACTAGATTAAACCAGGGCAATCTCAGATATAATACGAATTGGCAAAATAACTTTTTGAAATGTTTAAATGAAATTTTTTAACAAACAGTTCTTTATTAAAAGTTTGACCAATGTTTTTTGCTTTTAACTTTTCACCACGGGGCATTTGTCCACCAGCAGTCCCATAAAATGAGCTTTGCAAACTTTCATTCTGATCAAGAAAAAAGTTTCGGCATTTTTTTGGTCAAAATCTTCTTTTTTGCTGATTAAAACTTTTGAGTCTTTGACTTCGTAGCAACGCATAGCCCTATACTGTATAAAAAAACTTCCGCATTTGCTGGGGTATTGTGACGTAACAAGAACTATCAAAGGTTTTTTAGGAAGTTTAGTCAAAAAATTTGCCTAATTTGTTTTGCTGCTCACTTTGAGTCACGTGACATGAGCCCAAATTGGCTTTCCCGTGGTGAAAGAGTTGAAATTATACTGTAAGTTTCGGTGCAAAGTGATCCAATTATCCAAAATAATGATCCAGATAAGCAGCGTACATTTACATAGAAAATGCACATTTGATTCGGGACTAGGAAAAATGATCCTGTTAGCCAAATGATCCAGCTATCCGTGATCCAGTTAAGAGGAGTCTGCTATATAACTCTTTTTATCTGTATGAAGTTGAAGCTGCTTTCCTTCTTTTTTGTTTGTTGTCAGATTGCAAGCCATTAACTACAATATCTAATAAAACGTTAAAGTTAATTTTGAGAATATAACCCTGCAGGTCCGGAGGATAAATATAGAGATAAATAGAACAAAATAAAGATATAGGCTAATATGACAGAAATTAAAAAAAAAACTTTTCTAGCCCTTATTAGATAAAATGTAAATTTTAAACTTTGGCTTACTAAATTTTCTTAAAAAAGCAAAATCATTTGTTATTAACATTATGCAAGCATTTCCAAAAATCCATATAATCTATTTTTAGATATAAAATGTCAATGCGATAAACTTTTTATTTATTTATTTATTTTTTCGACAGATTATTGAGCGCAAGATCTCCCGGTTAATAGATGGATCAAGATTTGAACACAGGACCTTTAATCTCAATTCACAGATAAATCAAGAATTAAGTACAAACCTTTAGACTTAAAGTTGTACATTAAACAAATTAATGAAATAGTAAACTTGTCCTTACATTTGATTGCAACTGCATTTTAGAGAAGTTGTAATATTTTTTATAGACTGTAGGCATATGCTACGGCTTCTAAATTACGTTTTCTTAAAAATTCTGATTTATTTATAAAAATAATAAAGGTTTTCAAAGATTCTTTTAACATATTGTTATGTTAACATATAAAGATACCTGAACTTCATTTCATAGCTAAAATACGACCAGAGACGTTTCACTGACGTGTCTTTGCACTGCTATGACAATGTCTGTTCTTAAAAACTTCTGAACATAAAGTTCACTGTTGAACTCTTTGAGTTAAAACAATACCTCTGATGAATGACTTATAGTTTTATGTGTTGGGATAAGAAATTTATAATATACTGTATAGACAGTGTTTTGGGTAAAAAACATATAGCAGATTTTCTGCAATTAAAAGAAAGAAAATATTTTATATTAATAGTTGAAAAACAAAAATCGGTTTAAATTTTTGAAAAAATTTTTAAAGAAATTAATTTATTGAAATAATAAACTTGTTCTTATACTTGACTGAGACTGAACTTCAGATAAGGTAACTGCAATGTTTAGCATTAAGGCCCGTTTCCACTCCGAGCGTGGAAAAGAGCATTCTTTATTTCTTTTATTGATCTTCGATTGAAACGAGCGGTTAAAATTGAAGTGAGCGCAAAAAAAAATCAATAAAACAAACAAAAAATGTTCTTTTCTACGCTCGTAGTGGAAACGGGCCTTTAAAAAAAAAAAATCAAAATTACAGATAAGCGCAACTTTGGTTTAATTGAATCGAATAATAGCTAGATACTTGATTAACTGGATCTTAGGATTCATGTTCATCCTGGGAATCGAACCTGTTCCTAGATGAAATCAAACTTGATTACTTAAAACTTACCTTGGATTACCAGATCTGAACCTGCTATTGCGCAACTCAACAAATTTGTCATGTTTCAAATTTTTATATATTTTTTTGTCTTAAAAAATTTCTTTCGTGATTGACCTTATCAACAGATTTGATGCAACTCATATGTAAGCGTTGATTCTTCTTGTCCCCACTTTAAATTCAATAATTATTATACGTGGCATCTGTCCGCTTGGGGTGCTATAGTTTGGCGCGAGATTCCTATTTTCTTTCTTTTCCGCATAACGTGTTTACCGCAAGCATAAAGATGTGCATCGCTTCAGTTTTGGTTTCAAAATGTGTCACCCGCATCATATAAGTTGCCAACTGTCCTGTATCGGTTGTCACGGTTGTCACGGTTGACGGTTGACGGTTGTCCCGGTTTTCTCGGTTGTTAAACGATTGTATTGTTGTGTTGTGCCACGGATTTTTTGATTATGCTTTTTCACATCTTCTTTTATATTTTTCTTTAATTAAATCTCTTTATACAACTGTATACGGACTGGCAATTTTAGGTAGTAGTTAGGTTTAACTTCTACATAATACAGGACAATACTTCTACTTGTATGGTAAATATACAGAACAATTTTACTTGTAAGTTACTGGACGTCTTAACTTGTAGCTATTACTGGAAATTAGCCTTTAAGATTTTTTCCTGCTTTTCCTTGCTGGTAGGTTTAAGTTTTAGTATAAGTTTTTAACGCTTCTTTGTTTTGACATTGCCTTGTGTTTAAACTAGAGAGAGGATTATGGATCACTGTCTAACTGAACCGCTAAACAAACGTACGAGTCGTTCGTTAAACTATCTTCCGGGTCTAGTAAAGCAGACGCCCTCACATAAGGATATTCTTGGTGAATCCAAATATAGAAAACCCGCAAGCGCAGTTTATAATGTAGATGATGGTTATGCTGCCCAGACCACATGGGATCGTGGTCGTGAATCTGAACAACCGCATTTTGAATCACCAAAACATTATGTCACGTTAGACCAATGGCCCACTTCTCCTCTTTCCCGTTCGCCCAGACGTTTAGATTATCAAGAAAAAAATCCCAATAATCGGCAGGAAGGCTGCAACCAAGCTACTATTGATGACTTAATAGGCGCCATGCACCTTATGACGAGTCAAATTAATAGCAGACAGGCCCGACCTCCAGACCGCAAGGAAACGTTCGATGGTGACTGTTATAGTATGTGACGTCATAGCGCACGGCGCTACTGCCTTCTTCTCTCTGGTTTGTTAAGTGTGGTTAACCGCGTGATAAACTATTAGTATAACTTACAGGTTCAGTCGTATAACTATCGTGTAACTCCGTATAAATAAAAGAGCTAACTGCAGATACTAGTGGAACTCATAACATGGCGTCGTCGACAGTCAGCTTATAAATTTGTTTAAAGAAAATAAGCTTACGAACCATTATAAAAGTATACTGCAAGTTCGTGATCGGAGATTTGTAAAAGATTGAAGATAAAAGAGACATGGCAAAAAACAAGCCAGAGCTGCAAGCAGAATTAGAAGCAGCAAACAAACGTATAGCCGAATTATCTCAATCTAATCAAAACGCGAATAGTAATATTAATAATGACGAACCTCCTTCTTGGTTAAAAACTTTTTTAGAAGCACAGTTGTCAATGCAAAGACAAACACAAGAACAGAATGTCGAAAATCAGAGACAAATGCAGCTCGAAAGTCAGCGACAATTGCAACAAATAATCGAAAAATTTTCGCCACAGCAGCTGGCCCAATGCGCGAACAGCGAGAGAAGCGAATCACGTGAGCAAACCATTGACGTCAACAATTCTAACAACGAGGCAAGGCGAACCAAAGCGGACGCACAAAAGCCTTCGACACTGCAGGTGGGAATTTCGTTAGCTGAATTTGCGAAATGGCGTAAATCGTACAACGATTATGCCACGGTCTCGCTTGCAACAGAGCTGCCATTGAGCAGTCAGTTGGCATTGCTTCGCGGTTTTTTTTCGATGGACATGCGAGAAGCCGTAGAACACGTACTTCTTATCCCGGATGATACGACACTTAAACCAGACGAAGTGTTAGACAAAATTAAAAATTACATCCGGAGTCAAAGAAATATAGCGTTAGATTGCGTCGCATTTGAAGAGAGAAAGCAAGCGGCTGGCGAAAACTTCGATTCGTTTTTAATCGCGATTAAAACTTTGGCGAGAGACGCAGACTTGTGCAATGAATGTTTAAATCGTCGTTTAGTCACAAAAATCATGTCGGGAATATATGACAAAGAGACTCGAACAAAGCTCCTAGCCATGTCCCCATTACCTGATCTTCAGACCGTCACTGATTTATGCAGATCGGAAGAGTCAGCAAAACTAGACGACGCGCGAATAAGCCGACAGCTGAATGAGAGAAGAGCGTACCAAAGCAAATTTCGCCGAAATTTCTCTAAATCTAAAGAGCGCACTAAAACGCCCTGTACAAAATGCGGTAAAAAGACCTGCCCACCAAAAGGTCAAACCCACTGTCCCGCAAAGGATACAGAGTGCTTAATATGTCGCAAAAAAGGTCACTTTACATCAGTGTGCTTTCACAACAAACCCGGGTTCAACAGACGCGAAGAAACGAAGAAAAAGTTAACCGGACAAATCAAGCGTAGATGCAATGCTAACGCAAATTTCGCTAACTCCGCGGCGCCCAAAATAACTGTTAATCTTTTTTCTCTCAAACATCGTAACCCGTTAGGTTCCACAGAAGCTACACCAGACACAGGTGCCGAAGCAAGTCTTGTTGGGGTAAACATCATTCAACGGCTCGGAATAGACCTTGCTAATCTAATGCCGCCAAATCAAGACACTCTTAGTGCAGTAAACCGGCAGACCGTAACATGCGTAGGGACTTTCCCATGCATCATCGAATACTGCGGCCGATTCGTGGAAGAAACCATTTACGTCTGTCCTGAGGTAGAAGATTTTTTGCTTGCTTGGTACGTATGTCAACAGGTTAACATTCTACCTGACACGTATCCTCAACCGATAAATTCATCAAAAACACCTCGAAAATTAGCAAGCATATTAAAAGCAGAGAACACAAGATTCATTATATCAGAGAACCCAACTGAAGCAGAAATTAATAAAATTGAGAACAAATTGATAAAATCGTACAGCGATGTGTTTTCTGAAGACACAACATTACGGGAAATGAACAGTAAACCCATGAAAATTTCCTTGAAAGATGATGCTGTTCCATTTGCTTTACCTGTTCCACGCCAAATACCTTTAGCTTTCAGAAGGATGGTGAAGACAGAGCTTGACCAACTCGTACAAGCCGGAGTCATTGCACCAGTAACAGAAGCAACTGATTGGGTGCACCCTATGGTCGTTGTACAAAAACCCAATGGTGGAATTCGTCTCTGTATTGATTTGCAGAAATTGAACAAATACGTACGCCGTCCATATCATCCATCTAAATCACCTGCCGAAGCTATTTCGAATATTTCTTCTTCGTCTAAATTTTTCTCAACATTAGACGCCACTAAAGGATACTGGCAAGTACCTTTAGAAAAAGAAAGTCAAGACTTTACCACATTCATTACGCCGTTCGGAAGATTTAAATTCCTTCGAGCTCCGATGGGACTAGCTTCTTCTCAAGACGAATATTGCGCAAGAGGCGATGAAGCTCTGCAAGGCATTGAAAAAGTCGAAAAAGTGGTAGATGACATTCTTATTCAAGGCGAAACTGCACAGGAGCACTTGAATACCGTAGTGGCTGTACTAAACAGATGTCGAGAACACGGTATTACTCTTAATCCGAAGAAAGTGCAGTTACTACAAAGTGTTGTGAGATATGTCGGATATATAGTGAGCAGCGACGGTATTAAAGCAGACCCCACAAAAATTGAAGCAATCTCTGAATTCCCTGCTCCAACAAACATAACTGAATTACGATCTTTTATGGGTATGGCAAACCAGCTGGGCGGATTTACTCACCTACTCAGTGAAGCAGCAGGCCCACTTCGGGACTTGCTCAAACCAAAAAATGCTTTTCTCTGGTCACCCCAGCATGAAGAAGCATTTACAAAGACAAAAGAAATTCTTTGTAGCCCCCATATTTTGGTTGCATTCGACCCCAATCTGGAAACGATGCTGCAAACAGATGCATCTCGGTTGAAAGGTCTAGGTTTTGCACTTTTGCAAAAACATCAAGAAACGTGGAAATTGGTTCAAGCAGGATCACGTTTTATAACTGAGACTGAGGCCAACTACGCTATGGTTGAACTGGAATTGCTCGCTGTTGTTTGGGCTATGCGTAAATGCCGCATATATCTGCAAGGCTTACCCAATTTCGAGCTGATAGTAGATCACAAGCCATTAGAGTCAATCTTGAATACCCAGACACTCGATATGGTGGATAATCCTAGGATTCAGAGACTTAAAGAAAAACTCAGCGCTTTTATATTCCACACCACCTGGAGAAAAGGCAAAGACCATGTGATCCCTGACGCGTTGTCACGAGCACCGTGCCGCGACCCAGAACCAGAAGATATCATAAACGTAGACACAACCAGAATGATCTGCAAAAACGTTTCTACAATTCTGAGAGGAAAAGACCCAGAAGTCATAAAAGAAACATTTATCGATCCAATGCTGAAAGACTTAAAAGAAAGTACTCAGCAGGACGAAGCAGCACAACAATTAATCACTGCTATTAAAAGCAACTTTTCAAAAGGAAACGAATATCCATTAGCTCAACCTTTCAAAAAGCTGAAAGATCAGCTTACTTTCGAAGATGGATTAATTCTCCTGAACAGCCATCGCATTGTGGTGCCGGTACAGAAAAGAAAAGAAATACTGACAAAGCTACATGCTTCACATCAAGGCATCGAAAGAACAAAACAAAGAGCGCGTCAAATAGTGTACTGGCCAGGAATCAATAGCGACATCAAAAATACCGTTGAAGCCTGCACGAAATGCCAAGAGCACCAACCAAGCTTGCAACAGGAACCATTACAACGCGATCCCCTCCCATCAAGACCCTTTGAAGACGTATCTGCAGATTTATTTTATTATGCCGGTAAGACTTACCTGGTTTATGTAGACCGTCTGTCGGGATGGATTAAGCTCAGCGAGTTCTCTCATGACCCTAGTTCACATCAGATAATCAGCACTATAAGAAAATTTTTCGTGGACACAGGGGTACCAGTACGAATCAGAACTGACGGAGGACCGCAATTCACATCGAGCAAGTTTCAACAGTTTCTCAAGAAATGGGGAGTAACTTCCACCATAAGTACCCCACATTACCCACAGTCAAACGGACACGCAGAAGCAGCAGTGAAAGCCATGAAGCACCTTGTTGCCAAAACTGCTGAGCATGGTAGTCTCGACTGCGATGAATTTAGCAGCGGCCTAATCGAATGGGTTAACACACCCAAGGCCCATGGGCTATCACCAGCCGAAATTTTATACGGCGCCCCGCTACGTTCAATCGTCCCAGCTAAACTGAAGTATTTCAAGGAAGATTGGCAAAACAAATTCGACAAGTGGGACGCAGCTTTATCAAATCTACAAGTGGCTACAGAAACCGAATACAATAAACGCGCAAAACACCTCAATCCACTAAAAATCGGACAACATGTTCGAATTCAAGACCATATTACAAAAAAATGGTTGCGATCGGGACTCATCATCGGCGTCGGGAGAAACCGCGACTACCACATAAAACTGCCGAGCGGTCGAGTCTGTTGGCGCAATAGACGTTTTATTCGCCCTCTCCCCACCGAAGGGGGAGACCCCAAAGAGGAAATGATGACATCAGACGAACGTCACGTCCATTTTGAAGATGAAGTCTTTCCATCATCTCCAACCTCGCGGCGAAGCGTGAGACAAAAACGCTTTCCTAATCATTTAAGAGATTTTGTATGAAGTAGCGTAAAACTCATAACGCTTGTGCCGTATTGTATATAGTTTGTGCATGTTTATTAATCGGGCTCGTACAACGTACTAATATTTTTCTTAGACAACCTTTTCGCTAAAAAGCTTCTTAAAAGGGGGTTGTTATAGTATGTGACGTCATAGCGCACGGCGCTACTGCCTTCTTCTCTCTGGTTTGTTAAGTGTGGTTAACCGCGTGATAAACTATTAGTATAACTTACAGGTTCAGTCGTATAACTATCGTGTAACTCCGTATAAATAAAAGAGCTAACTGCAGATACTAGTGGAACTCATAACAGTGACCCCTTGAGATATAAACATTTTATCAGGTACTTTGATGCTTATACGGCGAGAGGTGTAGTTGACATGTCCGTTCGCCTTGACCTATTAATTTCTTCATGCACAGGGGAGGCCCGTGAAAGTATCGCTGATTGCATTATGGCCCGAACCCCTGAATTAGGTTACTTAGAGGCCCGTAAGATCCTTGAAACGCAATATGGACAAGAGCACTCCATCGTTACAGCCCATGTAAGACGTCTTACCGAAGGCCTTCCTTTAAAACAAAATGATCAGGTGGCTCTGTCGCAACTTGCACGTGACATGCATAATTGCGAGATTTGTTGCGCTGGAATAGCGAGTGCTGGATTAGACACCCAGCACACTATCTCTTGTATATTTAAGCGTCTCCCACGTTACCTTCAAGACAAGTGTCTAACGGAACTGGGTCCACTACTAGAGCAAGGTGGTGCAATCACCTTTTCCCAACTATCTTCCTTTATACAGAGGCGAGCACAAATCGAAAAAAGCTTAGGGCAATTAATGAATCGGCGGTTGGATAAGGTGCAAACGGAAAGCTCCCCCACCTTTCGACAGTCTAAGAGGTTCGCAGTCAATGCAACTCGAAGTAACTTTACTACTGGAAACACTAGTGTTGACGCCCGCAGTAGACCTTGTGCGAATTGCTCTGCCCAACATCCATTGTGGAAGTGCGAGGCGTTTTTACTAAAAGATGTCGAGAGTCGCTGGTCTTTGGCAAAATCCGCTAAGCTGTGCTTTAACTGTTTGGGGAATCATGTTGCGAGAAACTGCAAATCGAATTCCCGTTGCCGCCATTGTCGTGGATTACATCACGGCCTGTTACATAGAGACATGCGACCCGCTATGAGCCAAATGGCAAACCCCAGGAGCTCTGATGGGGCCGGTAACTTATCATCAACTGAGTCGAGAGGAGAGAATAGCGCTGCCAGCTCTGCAGCATATTCTACTGGAGTAATTTCTAATACTCGTAGCAAAGTTAGGTTAAAGGTAATTCCTGTTAAAGTTTGGAGCAGCTCAAACCGCAAATGTGAAAGCGTTTACGCATTTCTGGACGAGGGATCGGACACAACACTCTGCAGCAAAGCGCTACTAAATCAATTGGGCGCTAAAGGTAAAGCTGTACACTTTTCACTGTCCACTGTCAGTGGTAGCCTACTGATCACAAACATGGTCATGATGTAAAGCTTTTTATTCAAGGTTATAATGAGGCCACTGTCATTGAACTCCCTAGCGTACTTAGTGTTCCTTGCTTGCCTGATCTGAAATCGAGCATTCCCTCGGGCCAAGACCTTATCTCCTACGCTGATGTGCTACAAGGCGTTTCTCTTCCAGAAGTTTTAGGTGGGATTGAATTGCTTATTGGTGCTGACATCCCTGAGGTTCACCGCACACTAGAATATCGAATTAGCCAGGTTGGCGGTCCCAATGCCGTTAGAACAATGCTCGGTTGGAGTTTAGTTGGTCCCACTAATGAACGCTTAGCAACTCAGACCCCTGAATTTCGGGTAAATTTCGTATGCTCTGAAAGCTCTATGCTCCACGAACAGATGCAAAGGGTTTATGACACCATGCATAAGCAAATGATACAGATGTATCAACAAGATTTCAACGAAGGCACAGATAGTTCAAAAATGGCTATGTCTGTAGAAGATCGTAGAGCCCTCGCTATCATGCAAGATTGCACGCAACTCCGGAACGGACACTATATCATACCCCTACCCTGGAAAAGTAATCAGGTTAAACTACCACGCAATCGCACTGTGGCAGAAAGGAGACTAGCATACTTGAGAGCAAAACTCCTCAGAGATAAAGATTTATTTCATAATTACAAAGAAAAATTAAAGAGTATTTAGATAAAGGGTATGCTCGCAAAGTCCCAACTGACTTACTACCTTATTCTGACCGCACTTGGTTTATACCACATCACGCCACAGTAAGAAAATTTCGGGTGGTTTTCGATTGTGCTGCGAGATTCCAAGGTGTTTCTTTAAATGATAACTTGCTCCAAGGTCCAGACCATACGAGCAATTTGATGGGTGTTCTTTTACGATTTCGCAAAAAGCCCATAGCTGTGGTGGCCGACATTCGAGGCATGTTTCATCAGGTAAGAGTTGAACCACGTGACTGTGATTCTTTGCGCTTTCTTTGGTGGCCAGATGGTGATCTGTCGGTACCACCGCAAGAATACCAAATGCTAGTTCATTTATTTGGAGCTACCTCTTCTCCTAGCTGTTGTGATTTTGCACTACGAAAAGTTGCCAGCGATCGTGCTTCCGAAGTTGATCCACTGGTAGTAAATTCTATTTTACGCAGCTTCTATGTCGACGACTTTTTAGGGTCATTTGCTACCACCGAGGAAGCAGAAAAGGTCATAAGATCGCTCAAGAAAATCCTCAAAGAAGCAGGGTTTCATTTGACTAAATTTCGATCTAATAAAAATGCAATATTAAAAACGGTACCTGAAGAAGATAGATTAGGTGGCGTATCAAACCTTGATTTAAACAAAGCTTCCAGTGACAGAACTTTGGGAGTGTCATGGAATACACAGACCGACCAGTTTGAAATACGCGTTTGTATCAAGGAAAAACCTGTCACCCGTAGGGGCATACTATCAATGATGAGTCAAGTCTTTGATCCCATGGGAATCATCCACCCCTTCTTACTTCCTGCTAAACGCTTGATGCAGGAGTTGCGTTCAGAAAATTCAGGATGGGATGACGAAATCTCTGAAGAGAAAAGACAGGCCTGGTTTAGATGGCTAGATTCGTCCCAATGTTTAAATAGTGTTAATTTTCCTAGGTGTTTACACCCGCCTAACTTTCGACCCGCTAAATTTCAGTTACATTGTTTCTGTGACGCCAGCAGTGTTGGTTATGGAGCTGTGGCGTACCTCCGGATGATAGACTCTTTAGGCGCTATCTGTTGTTGTTTCCTTATGGGTAAGTCTAGAGTAGCCCCGTTGAAGCCCGTCACTATCCCGCGTATGGAGTTGACTGCAGCAGTCGTTGGAGTCAACTTGGTAAAATTTTTAAGAAATGAGTTAGATCTTGAGCTTGAAAGTGTCACCTTTTGGACTGATTCCACCTCAGTGCTTCAATATATTAATAACACCGCAAAACGTTTCCATGTATTTGTTGCCAATCGTATAGTCGAAATTCACGCAGGATCTGACCCATCTCAATGGCGACATCTAGATTCCAAGTCCAATCCAGCGGACATCTGCTCTCGCGGCCTTATGCCAGAACAACTAAACAAAGCCGAAGCGTGGTTTGTTGGTCCCCCTTTCTTGAAGTTGCCCGAGAAGCATTGGCCTGAACAACCCACTCTCTTCCCGAAGCTTGACGGCCTAGAAATCCGCACTAGGACGAACGCTACTCTCGCGCAGGACACACACAATTCTGCCCTAGATCGATTACTTAACTCTTCTTCATTTAGTGGTCTTAAAAGAAAGGTAGCTTGGCTGCTGCGCTATAGGCAATACTTACTCGCTAAAAGCCAGCCAAACGTATTGGTGAGTACTCGCTTTCATAGCTTGACAGTTTCAGAATTAGAAGTAGCAGCAAGAGAGATTATTAAACTGGTGCAAAGGCAGTCCTTTCCTGAAGAAGTATCTAAATTGGCTAGATCGGTAAGTTCTAATTCGTGTCAACCTGACTCATTGAACACCAAATCGTGCTCAGTGTCGAAACATTCTTGTTTGAGAAAACTTTGTCCTATTTTTGTTCAGGGCTTAATACGTGTCGGTGGCCGCCTCCAAAGATCTCCGTTTTCTTTAGATGTTAAACACCCTATTATTCTACCAAAAAACCACCATGTTACGCACTTAATAATTAAGTTTTTTCATCAAAAAGAGGGTCATAGTGGGGTGCAACATACTCTTGCAGCTACAAGGGCGCAGTTCTGGGTCATAAACGGTCATGCCACAGTACGAAAAGTCTTAAACGAGTGTAGAATTTGTCGCTTAAAATATCCAGTTAGTGGTTCACAAATTATGGCTCCACTTCCCGTACATAGGGTCACTCCTGGCAAACCTGCTTTTACCTGTGTAGGCGTAGATTACGCTGGTCCTTTTTTCATAAAAGCTGGGCGCACTTCTCTAAAGCGCTACCTCTGCGTATTCACTTGCTTAGCCACTAGAGCTGTACATTTAGAGCCCTCCTTCTCTCTTGATACTCCTTCCTTTCTTCAAACTTTCAGCGGTTTATAAGTCGTCGTGGCACATCACAAACAATATATTCGGACAACGGCTCCAATTTCGTCGGCGCGGTGAAGGAACTTCGAGACGGCTTCAAACGACTCGACAAACAAGCCATATGCGATCGATTGAGTCGGCAATCCATCGAGTGGCGCTTCAATCCTCCGGCCGCGAGTCATCAAGGAGGAGTGTGGGAGCGTGTCATCCGCAGCGTTCGCAAAATCATGTTGGCTCTTACAGATCAGCAGCGGCAGCTCACCGATGAAGAATTCTTCACCCTTGCAGCAGAAGTAGAGAGAATCCTCAACAATCGACCTCTCACTTCTGTGAGCTCCGATCCTACCGACCTAGAGGCTCTTACATCAAATTCGTTGTTGCTTTGTCGATTGGATGATTCAATTCCGCTCGACGTATTCATCAAAAGTAATACAAAGGGGACTATTTTTTATAAAAATAATTATTTTAACATCGTCAACTCAGTTTAAAACATGACACCTGAGAAACGTAAAGAAATACTCATAAACATCCATACTGATATCACCACAGAATACCACAGCTTTAGAAAGAAATAACAAAGCTATTAACACCACACCAAATAGTGTAGGCCTATCTTCATTAGAACAACATTACCTCTGAATATGAATACAAAACTGGCACAGCTTAGAAGTGATAAATCACCAATTTTGCAAAATTGACCTCCGCACAGTAAACACTTTAGTAACCTTATTGATATTAT
Organism: Diplosoma virens; assembly: GCA_963680785.1. Taxonomy (NCBI): domain Eukaryota; kingdom Metazoa; phylum Chordata; class Ascidiacea; order Aplousobranchia; family Didemnidae; genus Diplosoma; species Diplosoma virens. Next base: position 6,808,461 of record OY796888.1, read on the forward strand.
TAATAATTCGCTTTCATAGTTACTTTTTGTGAATGTTCAAGCTTGTCCACTTTTTTCAAGTTCGAAGAAAAATTCAAATTTTATTTTTTACTTTAAAGAAAAATGTACAGTGTACATAATTTTTTTCTATTTGTTGTTTAAAATTCGCCTTTTATTATACAGATGCAAATATTTGCCAAACTACTACGTTTGCTTTTTTAATTTGAAAATATTTCATCAACAAATTTTTGTTTATTATTTTTTAACCAATCACAATGCGGGAAACTAAACCTGGAAATGCCTGATGATTGTTGAACTACAATTTATCGTAAAGTATATATATATATATATATATATATAATAATAAAAGTGGCAAGACTGTCAGTAAAGAGCTCAATGAAAACTCAGAGCATTAAATTAAATTAAATTAAATTAAATTAAATTACAAAAGCCTTCCATAATCTGTGTGGCTTGTACTGGCCTACTTTGTACTGGCTTTTGTAATTTAGTATATATATATACATGTATATATATATATTTAAAACAAAAGCAAAAACGAATAAAACCAAAAACAACAAAAAACAGAAGAGCTTTTTGCAATAGGATAATAAAATTATGAACAGAAAATAGTGTAATGACGTTATCTTGGTATGGTATTATTGATTACAATCGATGACGTACAAACTTTTCTCGTAAAAAATTTGATACAAATAAGTCATCTACTTAAGCCTTGTATTAGTCATGTTTGATAATCAAAAATCTTCAATTCATCTTCTCGTAGAAGCACAAAAGTTCAAGTCGAAACAGAACATGGATCAATCTCTAAATTCATCGTAGTGTTTCTTTGCATACAGTAGCAACCCCACAGCTATTGCGATTTTGGTAAACAAACTTCCGACATGAAGAATCACAGCAGGTAAACCACTAGCTGTCAAAGAAATGCCCAGAAAATAGGAACTGTATGTAGCAGAAGCCATCAAATCCGCCATATATATGGGATGCTTTTAACCAACTAACAAAAAATTCTGATATAAAAAAATTAAAGATCAAAATGCAAATCTCAGAAAATTTTAATTATTTAAAATCAAACTTATAGCAATGTTTACAATTTAATCGTTTTAAAAAGAAACAGTATAATTCTAAGCAATTTTCAATGTCATATTATCATATTGTGCTTTTGGCGCATCTTTTCGTGACCCTAAATGCAAAGAAAGACAGAACATTAAGGCAACTTAGTTTTTTGTAATAAAAAAAGTATTAAGTACTTAAATGCCTGACTATAGATGTACATAAGAAACGACCAGCAAGCCTTTGTTTACAAAACACGTTTACCTAATCACATCTTTTTTGTCACAAGGACTAAATCGTAATGACATATTTTAATTCACCCAAATCTTACATATTTAATACGAATAAATTTAACTAAATATCCTTTTGTTTTCGCATAATAGCAATTCGATACATAGACAAGCATAGTAAGTTACGCCAATAATGTAATCGTCAAAAAATTAGTTTTTGAATGATTTTTATACAAAGACAAGGCATAGCCCAGTGTCTCTCAACATCCTGTTGAGCCCTTTTAATATTTTTTCGTGTTTCGCATCTCTTTTCTGGTCTATTTCTGCATATATAAAATAGAAAAATGTTTAATAAAAATCTTTGCAAGGTTATTGAAATACCCCCTCCCCCCGGGTTGACAAACGCTGATAATGCTAAAAAATTATTAAACGTTTAAAACAAAAAAATATAAAAAACGATATTCCTCAGCAATTGCAATATTTACTATTTTACAATAATTTTTTGATTAAAGTCGCGCGAAGCAGAAAAAGATGTTGCACTTTATAGTTTATTTTGATCTTTAATATATTTCAAACATATTTTGTTTTTAAAGTAAATGTTTTTTGCATCTAGCATCTCATAACATTGCTCGTCAATTTTTTGATAAAGAAGTCCTTATGCCGACTTTTAAAATTTCGCTAAACCTTTAATTACGTAATACGTTTATAAATACCTTTAACGGGAAATATTTTAAATTTACAGAATGTAGTGGATATTTCAAGAAGCTTTTGGGTTCCAGGAAACCCCTATTAAAGAGCAATGCTATAACAGAAGTTTCATTATATTTAGTTCATAGCATACAACACAGCGATATGATTTGAAGAAAAATGAAAGTTTTTCAGTTGAAAGTATAAAACATTACAACATCTTCAATAGAAAACGATAAACACAATAAAATTTCATTTAATTATAGTTTTGTCTAACTATTTCACTTGAATTGTTTTGCAAGAAATCAAACGATAATTACGAGGAAGGAGTATTCTCGAATGACCTATATTTGCCATGTCTTTTGCAAAAATAGTAGACCAATCCTCCGGCAACGATCCCCAAGACTAATGAAATTTCGATACTAAAACTCACAGCAGATACTCCTGTTGCGACCAAAGTTGCCGATCCAGCAGCCACTCCATGTTTAATTGTGACAATGTTGGGATTTCTAATGAAGACGTTGGAACTTGCTTTGCAAAAACAGTAAACCGATCCTTCGGCAACGAACCCCAAGAGGACCAAGGTTAATGAAATTCCGATACTGAAATACACAGCAGCTGCTCCTGTTGCGACCACATTTACTCCAGCAGCAGTCAACGTGAAGTTAAACTGTGGCATTTGTTGTGACATTTCCATTGTAGATTCTAACACTGGAGGTATTTTGTTTTGTTTTCTTAAAATTTTTATTTTGCCGCGTAAAAATTACTGGAACAATTCAAAGATGATAATGTTTGTTTAAAATAAATAGTTTAATTCAATTTTTTCTTACTTTTTAGAGAATACAGTAAGTATATTTCTATGTACTAAAAGATATATTGCTGAAACTTTTAACGGTTAAAACATCTTATACAAAATGTTCTTGTAATAATCGTGTTACTTTCACGCTGTTTAACAAATATCTTGATTATCATTATATCATCTATTTATCTTACTGGTTGGCATGATCACGCTAAAAACGTTTGGTTTGCTTTTCTTCAAAAAAATGAAGAAACGAGTAATTTTCTCTGATAATATCAACATCAAAAATACAAAAAGGTTTTTTTTCTAACATATTCAAACGTTGCCTGCAACATAATCAGAAGTCTTATTTGGTTTTTAAAATACGAGGACTTTAAATTTAAAGTTTCATAACTTAAAGGTAAGAATATGTTTTGCCGCTATTTCAAAAAATGCGAAGGATTTGTATCGTGTTCTTTGGTCTTGCCTCAAATAGTAATGTCATCGAGGTATGCAAACGTTCCTTTGCAATTATTACGTTCAATTATATCATCAATAAACTTATGACACAGCTATTGCATACAAAATTAGCTGAGGTTTCTGCTGGAAAAGTATATGTGCGAATAATTGAGGAACTCGCCTGGAACAAAAAAATTCACCCTTACTAACGGCGACAGACAGCAAAACAGGGACGCCAAGAGCGGGAAACCTGCGGCCGCAAGAATTTTCAATGCAGCCCGCGTGTAGTTGAGCAGAAGCAAAGTCAAAACTAGTTTTTCGTGACAAAAATTGAGCAATAAGAGACAAATTCTTAGTGATCACTTTTTTTGGTCTTCACCATAAATTTATGATAAAATTACTTCTCATATCTGTGAAGTGCTAGAACAGGGGTCCAAAGCCTACGTCCCACGATCTCCTTTGCAACCCTGTATTTTTTCTCGAAACAATTTCAAACATTCTATGCTGCAGTAAAACCGTGACACATCTTGTTACAGGAAGTTTGCAAAATTTTTTCACACAATCAGTCAGCAGCGTGGTCGAGTGGTTAAAGCGCCGAGCTTATGAACTCTATAACAACATGGTCTCGGTTCAAAACCCGCTCGCGCCGTTTTGTTGTGTTCTTGAGAAAGACATTTTACAGCACATTCCCCTGCTTGGTGGTCTTGGCAAGCAGCTCTAAATTACAGTCACATCTCTATAAACTTAGAAGCAGACAGCAATATCTTGGTATCTCCGGAAGCAGGTCGGGGTAATTGCCTACCCTACGTATTAGCGCCTCCGTCGCTTTCCTGCGAGTCAGGAGAATAAATATAGAGATAAAATAAAAAACAAAAAATTTTTACTTTAAGTTTTTGTCACGGCAAGAAAGTTTCCGTGGCATGCAAAAGGTTGCGGACCCTTGTGCTAGAGGTCATGATTCAGACATACGTTTATAAAATTTAATAAACCATTAGGTTTTCTATAAAATCCTCATTTCAAGAACATATTTATGTTCAATTGCCGAGGATTGTTTTCTGCTATATATCTAACATATACCAAATCAATCTAACATATATCATATTTTACCAAATGTGTTGACTTAAATTTCGATCGGTATTATATACATGTAAAAGCAGGTCTAACAAAATGCTTCTGTGCTGAAAATTTTAGATAAAACTATCTTCCCCCATGCCCTGCATTTTAAAAAAATTGCAGGAAATTGGACCTTTCCTCCCACTTCTGGAACCTCTGGTTTAATACTGCTTTAGATATAATAATGGAAGGTGATTCGGATATTAGTGACGTGAACGAAAGTGGTTATAAGGAAGAGAATACAGTTTCCAGGGATGCAGAGAGTGGTTCTGATTTGGATGTAATAGATTCTAATAATGATAGTAATCCTAGTGCAGTGAAATGGCGGCAACACCAAAAACACATTCTGGTACTTCACAGTTGAAAACAACAAGAAGAAACTATTTGTGGCAAGCCACCAATAGACAACCAACAACTACGTCAATTTGTGACACTCAAGGACGCCCTAGTCATTGAGTACCATAAAAATTTATGATCCTTGCTTTTGGAAATACCACTCAGACAAATAATTTCGCAATGTTGACCGCTCTTTTCAATCACTAAACGATTCGACGACGACTAAATGAAGATTATGTAGAAATGCGTTTGCGTACTATGCGTGCTTAATGGTTACTCTACTGTTCCAGTAGAACAACGTGTTATTTTTGCATCTCGCCCACTTCTTCCTGCAATTAAAAAAGATATGTTGCCTGCTTCGCTTTTAAGCAATGTAGTTTATAATTTTTTGTGCCATTGTGATAGTCGGTACGTAGGCCGCACATATCAACGATTACAGGACAGAATTCGCCAACACGTGCAAAATTTATCAGAACCGGCCAAATTCCAAACTCTCGCAACATTTCTACTCGTTCTGGCAAATCTTCAACCCCAGTTATGTTCAGTGACTATGCAATTGGCCAACACTTTTTAGATAACCCTATTTGCGTCAAAACTTACAATGATGAAAAATTTACAATTCTTTCGTTTGGTCGTTCTTCTTTTCATTTATCTGCTTTGGAAGCCGTTTACATCAAATCATGCAAGCCAAATTTATGCCGCCAAAAAGAGTTTGTTTACAGCTTGAAACTCTTGCGTTGATCACGTGTTGTGACGCTTTTCTCATTTAACGAATCATCTTCGTGCAGCTCCATTTCAAAATCAACTGATTTTTTTTCCTTCATTCCGACGTTTATCTTCTGACGAGTGTCGGACGAAAAGCTTCGTGATGAGTTTTTTGTTAGCTATCTTTAAATTTTGTACGACTAATCACTTGTTTGAAAAACTTTTAATTTGCATTTACTTAATTTAGCCATGACAAAGTAAAAAAAGAGCCGAAGGTGTGTAAAGTTTTTTATATTTCACAAGACTGGAGGCTTGCCCGTAGGAGCGGCAAAACTGCAGCAACCCTAAATGTTTGTGCAGTATACTTTAATATTATCAACAAAATTTTAAAAATTGATAATTTTAAATTCTTCTCAATTTTCTTCATTAAATTTCAGTTTTGTCGAATTTTCTTTAAAAAAAATTTTTTTGATTTGGTATAGGCAACTTTTAAACTGTTTTAAATTCAGCTCAAAAATTTCACGGTAAAATGAGGCAAAAAGGCGCATTCCATTAATGCTTTATATGGTGGACCTAGGACAACTGGTGTGCATGCATATATTTATCAATCCATATTTCAAGCTTATTAAAAGTAAATTTGATATTTTGAATATGCTAGTGGCAAGGTAGCTGCGGCGAGTTGTCCTTCTCTATAACTCTATGACAGCTAGACTGCGGCTAATTGGGTTGCGACTCGGCTGCGTCCAGTTGTCGCATTTCTTTATAGGGTAGATTAAATTAACATGTTAATTTAAGCTCTAACTTTGTTATTGAGCACTATAGAAGTACTGATTTTCATACGGTGTTAGGGTAGATTAAATGTATGTTTAAGCTGCGATAAACGCAGCTCACTCGATCTAATCATAAGTGTGACAAGTTCAGCGCTTCGCTTTCTTTTGCATAAAGCTTTTTAGTTAAAATGCTGTGTTAGAAATAAGCTTTAATATGCTACAAATTGCACGAATTGTGTTTTTAAGATGGCAGAGTCAGGGGCGCCAAAATTGGGGGAAGCAGGGGAAAATTGCTTTTGAAATTCGCAAGACAGAAGCATTCTATTAGACTTGTCTCTGCAATTATATAATCTCGACCAATACTTAATTTAACAAAATATCAAAATATGGATATAGACAAAAGATTCCAAACTTTTTTTGAAAATAGCTATTTAGGATATAACAGTAATTTAGGGAGGGAGACAAAATTTAGAAAAAAGGTACACTTTTTTTAAAAAGGCACTCTCAGGAAACGAAGACATTAGCGAATTGGTGAAAAATTTTCTCTGAAAAGCTGAGCGATGAAAACCAAAAAATGTTTTCACTTGAGTTTAAACTTGTAAATTTTTTATTGTGTAATGAAGGCCGATAGAATAGAAACATTTTTATTTGTAACATAAACGTTCCACCGTTTTGAGTAGATCAAAAATATTTGTGGGCCAAGTAAATGAAAAACCACGGTCAAAAAGCAAAGACCTTTATTTCTTTATCTTTTAATCTTTACTAAATTTTTAATAAAAGTTTTCTCCGTTAGGCCTACGCTTCAAATTTGCGTTTTGTCGCACTTCACTCATAATTCTAATCTTAACTTTATAAATCTACAGCTGATTTTCAGTCTTTTGTAGTCATTTTAAGCTTTTGATTATGACGTCATATTCTTCATTGTTACGTACTAATTGCATAATTGGTTCGCCATCCCCTTACTTAATTTATTTTGCTAACAAGTTGTTTTTAAAAGTAATTTTACAGATTCATTCTACTGTTTATTCAAAGCGCATTGATTGAAGCTTTTAAGTCATGGGTTCTTAACCTGTGGGTAATTTCCCACTACTGGGTAATTATAGAATCCCAGATGGGAAATTAGTCATCAGCTGGTTTTCAATTAGTTAATTATCACTTGAAAATAATTTGTTTGTCATAACTAATTTTGACAGCAATTTTAATAATAGTGCTGTTAAATGCCCAATAATGCGGTTTTTATAAATTATGTCGAAACTGTATCATACGTCGAAAAGCGTTAGCCTCAAGAACGATGTGCAATTAAGTAAAAACTAGATGCTCCAATCAAAGTGGTGAACTGCTTTTAATACTCGACTATTTCGATTATTGAGCTACAAATTAGAGATATTACAGATATTATTGAGCTAAAATAATGAACCTACACGAAAATCTTCCGTTTCATACTTATGTGTTATCTTTCTCCAAATGAAAGATTTTGAATCAGATGGCGTATTTAATGCCAAAGTTTATTCAATTTCCTGAAACCCAACAAAAAAAGAAGTTAAAGCAGATATTCCTGATATGACGTTTCGGAAGTGATTTGCATTGTTTACAGATATGTTTTGTCATTTAAACAATCAATTGCAGGATATAGAGTCGAATATATGAAACATTGATAGCGTCAGTAAAGGTTAAACTCTGGAAAACAAAAACAGAAATTTGTGGGTTTGGTGTTTTAAACATATTCAGTAAAACGAGTGTGCTGAATTGGCATTTGCAATGTTATCTCAAGTGAGGCAGATAACCACTTGAATAAGTTGATTGACAAATTTTAACGCTAATTTTTTGATTTTAAACATAACACCACAATGATGACATTCATAAGAAATCTGTTCCGATTTTATTTCAAGATTATCCAAAAAATAAAAAAAATATCCAAAAAAAGACATGGTGCTAATTGTGATTTATTAGCCTAAGATAATTTAGAAGATAACATCTGGGATAAATTCTGGGCAATGATGTAATATGCAAGATCAAAGTTACTGCTAATGGTTCACAAAAATTTGGAGCCCAGGATTGATTTTGATTTTTACTTAAACAAATATAAATGTTGTTTGTATTTGTTAGTTTGTAAAGTTGAGCAATGACCGAACTATAACAAGAAATTAAACAAATAAATATTAGTTTTCAATTGTATGAACATTTTCTTGTTAATGGATAAAGGCCTATTTGTCACATGCTCTGCGATGATGTTTATAAAAAGCAAAAATATATATTAAAAGGCAAATAAACATGTTTTTCAAAGCAATCTATGGCCAACTCGTATATAATTTCACCATACCCCTTCAAACAATGTGGAAATTTTTAGCGGCATTGGCTATAGTAAAAACTTTGCAAACGAGCGAATACAAATAAATTTTACATACGCCCGAGTAAAATCAAAATTAAACCGTCGAATTCTCGTTCACCGAGTTCTCGATGTTGAATAAGCCTTTTTCCAGCCACCTAGTGGACACCACAACTGTAGCTAACCATTCCAAGCTTCGGCTTCCTGCAGTTTGTTTTAACAGGCAAGTCATATGAAGCGCATAGTATACCGTATTTCGATGATTTAAATTTGAGTTGGGATTTTAAAATTAGTTTAAAGTTTTCAATCTGTTAGTTATGTAATGAAAATTAAGTTTTTGCATTTAGTGTATTTGGCTAGACTTTGCTTGTAGTCAAATACTGTAGTTATTTATTTAAAAAAATTTTTGAAACATCTTTTACACTGCAACTCACGGTAATTTTGCTTTTAAAATTTATTTAAGTCCAATGTTACATAGATAAAATTCAAAACTGAAATTAAGTCGACGATTAAACTACTTTGTTCTACTTTACAGTACTCGGGGAAGTAAAGGACCAAAAAAAAGCTCTTCACTTTGCATATAGCAATAGTGGGCCCAAAAATTAGGTTCCAAAGTTTTTTGAATCGCGTGGCGTTGGTAAAAAGCTGGAAAAGCACTGCTCTGGGATAGTCTTAAGAAAAACGTAATTTGTAATAATAAGTTTTAATTGGCTGCTGCGATGCTTTCGTGTTGTGTTTTACCGGAAACTAAACGTAAAATGAAGATGACTGCTATGTTGGCGGTGCATTGGTATAACCACAGCAGAGGTTGGCTCGAAGAATATTATCAGTCCTTAAAATACATAAAAAAGCATGAACATATTCCACCAGCCCAACAGGCAAACAAACCCACCGAAAGAAATCCTGTTGTGGATCAAAAGATCATTTCTCGAACAAAAACCTCAGTGAAGAAAAATACAAAAACAAAAACATTACAGCCTTGGTAAAAAAAAAACAAAAAAAAACACGAAAACAACATAAGAAAACATACTTAAAAAAAAATCTACAAAAACCGATGCAAAGTGGTAACAATATATAGTAAAATAAATTTATGCAATGGCTAAAAAATTGTTCATGTAGAAACAAGAGTTATCCTGCAGAACTTTCCTTGAGTCCTTTCTTGACTATCGTAAAGTTGAACATTTTCAAATTGCTCAGTTGTTTTCCCGAAACATAAGAAAAAGAAGACCAGCAAAAGATATTAAATGATGATCTACGTAAGAGTTTATAAGTTTGATTGTTGTTCAAGGAAGAATGCTTTATCAAGGATTTACATAGTTTTATTTTTTCAGGTAACTTATTGCAAATTTTTGGGCCAATGTATCTTATTGATTGTTTTGTTACAGTGCTTTTTGTATGATATTGATATGATTTGAGAATTACTTCTAGTAATTACATTGGACGTTTTTCTTTAAAATATATTGTTAAATGCTCACGGTAATTGCTTGTGGAATGATTTGTACGATAGTGGGAACGATACGATAATGATGGTCCGAACGATAGTGGAAAATATAAGCGGATAATGACGGACAAGAAAGCACACACGCACAAAAATAATGGCAATTTAAGCATACAAAATCAAGTAGGTAATTTAAATTTGTTTTTGTGGCGACATTTTCCTGTACTGTAAGTTCCAATTGTTTGTTGAGGATTGTTGGTTGGTTTGCTAGTAGTATTTCTAACTTTTCGGTTAAGACATCTGCCCACTAAAAAAATAAAATAAATAAAGATATCTGCCCACTAAAAGGATAAAATAAAGCTCTGCCCACTAAAAGAATAAAATAAAAGGATAAAAAAAACATCTTCCCACTAAAAGAATAAAATAGACGAAAACATCTGCCCACTAAAAGAATAAAATAAACATCTGCCCATTAAAAGAATAAAATAAATAAAGACATCTGCCCACTAAAAGGATCTTGCCAACAGCAATCTATTGTTTACCAAGCGGACATTTTTATGAAAATACGATAGAAAGCTACATAGATTGCAGCAAAACAGAATTTAAATCCCGATATTATAACCACATGCAATTATTTAAACATACGAGTATAAAGAAAAGAAACGCCACAGAACTTTCCAAGACATTCTGGAATACCAAAGAATCAGGTCCCAATCCCACAATTAACTGGAAAATAATCAATCAAAGAAAAACTTTGACCTTTAACTATACAGCACAGATCATATCTACGAGGGTCATTCTATAAATAATGTAAATTTGTTGACATAAAGACTTCTAATACAGATAGAAGCTTACTTCTTTTTTACATAAATTTAAGTTGTTTTGCAGATTAAAAAAAACTTTGATAGTTTTGACGATTAACAAAAGATGACCAACCAAGAAGCATGCTCCAGAATTGAACAGCGGTCAGTTATTAAGTTTTTGGTTGCTGAAGGGTGCAAACCAGTTGAAATTCATAGGAGAATGTCAACAGTGTGTAGTGCCACATGTTTCAGCCGAAACAATGTCTACAAGTGGGCTAAATTGTTTAAAGAAGGACGGAGCAGTGTTGAGGATGGAGACAGGTCTGGAAGGCCGACAGAAGTGAGGTTTCCTGAGGTGATCGCATCAGTCAATGACATCATTTAGTCTGACAGAATGGTGACAGCGAATGACATTGCAATAACTTTGAGCTTATCTATTGGGACAGTACACAAAATTGTCCATGATAACCTTGGCTACTCGAAGGTCAGCTGCCGGTGGGTGCTAAAGATGCTTACTCTAGAGCACAAACAGAGGAGGGTTCAGTTGTCCCAGCAGTGTCTCTGCCTCTATGGGAAGGATGGTGATGAGTTTCTGAAGAAGATGGTCACATGTGACGAGACATGGGTTTGGCACTATGAGCCTGAGTCCAAACGCAGTCCATGGAGTGGAAGCATGTAGGCTCTCCAGTGAAGAAGAAGTTCAAGTGCCAGCGGTCCACGAGAAAAATGATGCTCACCGTTTTTTGGGATATGCAAGGCCCATTCACCATTCCATTCCTTGAGAAAGGAAGCACTGTGAACAGTGCCAACTAATGTGAACTGCTGAGGCAGGTAAAGAACGACATAAAGAACAAACGCAGGGTCATCAGTTAGAAGAAGTCATCTTGCATCATGACAACGCAAGGCCTCACACAGCAGCCCAAATGGTGCAGACCACCAAAGAGCTGGGCTGGGAACTCCTCCCTCATTCCTCTTACAGCCCAGACCTTGCCCCTTCAGACTTTCACCTGTTTGGTCCCTTAAAAGCGTTCACGAGAGTCACGAAGTTTGAAAGTGACAATGAAGTCAAAAGTGTTGTGAGCGACTGGCTGAGATATCAGTCTAAAGATTTTTACGCTGAGGGAATACGGAAGGGATGTTCACAGATGGGAAAAGTGTGTGAGAGTGCTGGTAGACTACGTCGAAAAAAAAGAAAGCAAGCTTCTATCTGTATTAGAAGTCCTTATACAGAAAAATTCACCTTATTTATTGAATGACCCTCGTATCCATAGGATATCCCCACTTTCCGCACAATAACAGTATCTGAACAAAATGTTTTTCATTGTCTTCTTCCAATACTAATTGTCCATCTTGTCGTTTTATACCAGCACCCGTCTTTTTTCTGTTGTAGTGTCTTTCTAAAACACTTCTTGATATCTTAAACTTATTTTCAGCATTTCTCTATGATACACCTTCTTCAATTGCTTGCAGAGCTCTCTCCAGTTCTTCTTCGCTGTGTTTTTTGCATTTTTTTTTGCACCCGGTTTCGGTTTGTAATCTCTAGACATGGTGTCCTTATTCACCCCTCACTCCAGTGAAATACGCACCTACAAAAAAAGAAACAAAGATTAACATGAGATGAAAAATATTTTAGATTATTGCTCATTAAGGTAAGTTGTTACATGCTTAACATCATATCTTGATATTGATATTGACCTTATTGATTTGGTGCGAAAATATAATAACAACAACACAAAGTAAAAGTAACAAGAATAACACCGTGGATTAGTAGATAGATCAGATCTGGTCATCAAGCTACTGAACCACATTTAACTATATGAATTAACAAAGGTTTTATATATTCAGTAAAGATAAAACAACAGAATAACAATAGAAATATACTTAGTATTAATTCAGTAAAGATAAAACAAACAATTTTTAAACTTTCTGTAGGTGCAATCCGTTTAATTAAATTTAATAGGAAAGATAATAATAGGTTTTGCTTCCCCACCTCGCATTTGGTTACGTTACATTGATGATACTTTTGTTGTGCTAAAAAAAACCGAGGTGGTATCTTTTCATAAATTTATAAATAATATTGAAGATAGTATTAAATTTACGGTCGAACAAGAAATTGATAATGCTATTCCGTTTTTAGATGTGTTAATAGTTCGTAACAATGGTCAACTAACTACAAAAGCCTATAGAAAACCTACAAATACGTACAACCAGATACTTAAATCTTAATTCATGTCATAGTTTTTCTCAAAAAGTTGGTTTGGTTAAAACATTATTGTTTCGCGCTAATTCTAAATTAATTACAAATTATCGAGATAAAATCAATAAAGTTAAATTTGTTTGTAATGCTTTACGTGAGAATGATTATCCAGATTGGTTATTGAATAAAATGAAAAAAGAAATTAAACATAAAAAAGTTAATAAAAGTGTTTGCATGAGTGAAAAAATATCCAACTATGTCGGTTTACCATATATTAAAGGTTTAAGTGATGAAATGGCTAGAATTTTGAGAAAATTTAATGTTAATGTGTATACGTACCCTTGTAAAATAATTGGAAATATTTTACCAAAAATAAAAGACTCTGTTGATGATATATATAAGCGTGGTGCAATTTATAAAATTCCGTGCAAAGATTGTTCAAATGTATATGTTGGTGAAACGGGCAGATGTTTTAATACTCGCTTATCGGAACATAAACGTGATTTGAAACCGATTAATTTGGCTAAATTAAAAGAAGACGATTTGAATAAAAAAACTGCATTGGTTAAGCATTGTTTTAATTGTGAACATAGGATTGATTTTGGTAATTTTGAAATATTGGATTATAACATTGACTATGATAAAAGAAAATTTTTAGAATCGTTTTATATTAATAATACAAAAAATTCAATAAATGATAAAGATCGTAATGTTTTTCCAAAAATATACAGCAATATAAAAAATCTCAACTTATGTGGGTTTTCAACCAGTTAAATTTGTTTCTTTTGCACTAAGTAATTATTGAATTGTTATGTATGTTCGCTTCTCACCTTGTGTTTGTTGGTTTGTGTTTTTAACTTCTTGGTTTTTAAATACGGTGCGCGTTGTGTTCTGCTTTTACCTGATGAAGTCCGCCCGATGTAACGGACGAAACGTCGTTGAGTTCTTTAATAAATATTACGCCTGTTATATTTGTTGAAGTTTTACTTGCCTCTGAATTTACCAGAAGAACATATGAATTTTAAAATAACAATCCAATTAACAGATGCTTAAATAATCCAACAAGCAAATAATAAGAATTGTTCAATAAATTAAAGCAATAACAAATCTGATTGATAAGCATATAAGAACAACCCTAACTAACAAAGGGGATAAGTGGAGGAAAACAATTATAAATTCAATTAACAAGTGCTTAAATTGAGCAAAACAATAATAAATCTTACTAAACAAGCAAAATAATACAATTTTACAAAACAATAACAGATCTTACTAATTTAGAAAAATAATACAATTTTACCAAACAATCTAGTTAAATACAAGTTTAAATTTAATACAGTAAGTACAATTATGGAAAAAAAATATACAAAACAATGAAAAGAGATTTTTATGCCTCACTAAGAGTAATACTGAAAACTTATATTATTTATAGAATTTATTTATAGAAGGAAAATTATATTGGAAACTTATGCTGGAAACAGAGTTATACTGGAAACTCTTGAAAGATTTAAAAAAGCTGAAAATAAACTATTGCGTTCTACAGGAGAAAAATTTTGACCAACTCAAAAACATCTTTTGGTGACACCTAAACTTAGATGAACTTGGTGGAATCAATCGACAATTTCAAAAATTAAAACATAGTATATTAATTCACTATATCATACAGATCCCCAAACCAAATAACAAGTTTATCATACAAAGTTAAGCAACACTTTTTAAAAATCAAAAACCCTTTTATTGATTTGTCCCTATTTAGCCCTCTTTACGGTATGATTTTTAAATTTCCTCAATTCTTTAAAAAGAATTTAAGGCACTGAAGAGCGTTATATAACAACTTCATTGTCCCAAAAGTTTCTTTTAGTTGTATTAAATGTGCTTCAGGTTTGGGCTGGTGAGTATTACCATTATGCAACAGCACTGCCTTTAGAGTTGCTTTGCTCAAATCAATAAATTTAGACTTATTTGTTCAAATCATTCTCCAATCAGCACACTTATTTTCATACCCAAACTTCATTGTTAAGCCATCAACATCTTTAACAGCAGCATAATGCATTGTAGGAGTCAAATAATGAACCAAGTTTTTTATTGAGATGACGAAATCATAAAATTTTAGTTCCTTTATTAAGTAAATTTTATTGTTTTAAGCATGACCCCAAAACTTCAGCTTTGTATTCTGGCAATCCAGGTCTCTAACAAGATCGTTGTTCAAGATAATTTAATTTATGAAAACTGGAGTGTTCGAGCTAGCTACAACAAGTTTCAAACCACTTGACGTAGTCTTGCTGGAACCGTTTAGTTCAAATGAAGACTTACGACGTTTAAAAACGTTTGAAGTCGAAGTTTTAGGAATTAAAATGTCGGTATGATGCAAATACGGTTTCAGGACAGACTGTCAACTTGGATGAACAATTTTGAATTTGTATTTCTTTGGAAATTCCTTTTATATCAGCTAAACAAAAGCAACAATGTTAGGAAGTGCAAAAAGCATCATATTTTGCTTATCAACAGCCCAGTGGAGCAGCTGAATGTTACAAAAATTGCAGCAAATATAAAGTTGCCATTTTTTTCTCCTGATCAGCAAATTTGTAACTGAAGTAGTACTAATATGCAATTTACATTTTATGTTCAATTTAGTCGACGTGATGGCAATGTATATTTTCCACAAACATAGCAAAAGCTATTGAGATTAGTTTTATACTTGTTTCTATCTACCAATTTGCAAAAAGAACAAAGAAATAGTGATTCGTTTTTAAAGCGAAAACATATTTCAGACTTTTCGGAATACATCAGTTTTAGCACACAGCTTACTAAAATTAAGAATTGTCTTAGAGTATGTATATAATAATGCACACAAGAAGTATTAGTACTCTTTGGAATCGAACTAAGAAAGTGTTGAGTTGGCATTTCTTTTTTATTTTTTGTTTTTATATCTCTATGTTTATCCTCCTGACTCGCAGGAAAGCGACGGAGGCGCTATACATAGGGTAAGCAACTACCCCGACCTGCTTCCAGAGATGCCAAGATATTGCTGTCCGCTAGTAATTTAGTAGAGATATGACTGTAATTTAGAACTGCTTGCCAAGGCCATCAAGCAGGGGAAAGTGCCGTAAAGTGTCTTTCCCAAGGACACAACAGAATGGCTCAAGCGGGTTTTGAACCGAGGCCATCTTGATCATCAGTCCTGTGCTTTAACCATTCGACCACGTTTTAAGGTTTTCATGCCTTTTAATGAAAAATACAAAAATTTACGGTTTCACAAACGGATATCTCAATTTTCTGTAATGTTCATAACTTAAAAACTAGACGTGATGGAAATAAACTGGTTACAGATTTGAATTCAGCACCACCCAGAAATTACCCCAAAATCATTCTTTATTTACCAGTTACAAGATTTTGTTGTACAGTGTTATTAGACATTTCAAATTTAGTTTTTCGTAGCATGATTACCCAACAAATTAGAAGCAAAAATCATTATTAATGAACTTTGGTATAGGTTTATTTGGAGTTAAATGAGATGAATTTTTAAATAAACTATTTTGAAATCCAACAGACAAAGCAAATAATTTGTATTGATTTGCATTTGTATAACAACAAATTGAACATACTAAAAAAAATAAAATAACTTCAAAAACTTCTTCTGTTGTTAAAATTAAAAAGTAATGAAACCCAATAGAACAAATATAAGTTTCGGTGGCGTTGCATTAATCAACACTCTCTCTCAGGACTTGGGAAACAGTTTTGAGTATTTCAATAATAAGTGGTATCTCAAAATGTATCAATTGAAAATAATAAGTTAGTAACCATGATTTTTCATTTCAATAAGAGTCCTGCTAACACAGGGGTTCCCAAGCTTTTCTTAGCATGACCCCATTCAGGACTTTCAACTGTTCAGTGCGACCCCATGTCAATGTGTTTGTGCGAGTTCATGCGTGCGCTCCCGTGTGTAAATTATTTATATCAGGGTGGTCCAACTTCTGCACTCTTGTGGGCCACTTTTCAAAATTATTCAAATTTGCGGGCCTCAACCGGCTAAAAACACTTATTTGTTTCAAAATCAAGGTGTTCCCTAAAAAAAAAAAAAAAAAGGTCTTCACTTGGAATCGATCTCTGAAATTCCTATTTTCATCACAAAATCATAGCGTTCTCCAAAAAAAAAAAAGGTTGCCGCTGCTTGTGATCGACAAGCCTTGTGCAAAATTGTTCCGCGGGCCCGTAGTTGGAACACGCTGACCTATATCATGACAATACCTCAGCGACCCCACCGACCCCACGACCTGTTTGCGACCCCACCTAATTATCACTCCGACCCCATTTGGGGTCGCGACCCCTGGTTTGGGAACCCCTGTGCTAACACTACAAGCCTCGATGTATTTTTTAATGGTCCCATATTCACTCCGGAACCTAATCCAAGATACTTTGGAATGGAATGTGGAAGATGCAAGCAGTGCTTTTTTGATGGAAGCGGAAGTTGTTTATTTTTGTTTCTTCCTGGTCCGTTTTTGCTTCCAAATTCCTACTCCCAGATACCCTTGGCTTCGGGCCCGGTGTGAGTATGTGATTGGGATATTGAATGTGTTATATTCAAACTTTTTAATAAATATCAAGTGATAGTTAGTTAACGACTTTAGTGGTAGTAAAAATAGTAAATTTGAACCAATGCGCGACGATTTGGATGAAGAATAAATAAATATTAGTGATATTGCTAGTGATAAAAAAAGAGGATTGTGTTGATTTATTAGAAGGGTGCAAAACATCTGACAATTTTAAAGATTGTGATCTACAGTAGATATTTAGGTCTGATCTAATGCCAATACTTCATGCTGAATACGCTAATTAAGCCTTTACGTTTCTGGTTTGGGTAATATTAATACAGCTATAGGCATAGGCCTATAAATATATTAATTTAACCAAACCAGCTGTAAGCCAAAGTTTTAATCTTAGTTCTTTTCACGTCTATTAGCTTTATTTAGTGAGGCATGTTTATTTATTATACTTGAAAATCAATTAATAAATTGATCAAAAATTTCTTGAGCTGACATTTTGTCAGACATACTAAATTGATTACGTAAGTCTTTACATAAAGTCATACAAATGGTTGTCATGTCATATATATGATACAGGTCTTTTTTTATAAAGTACCACGGCACTTGCGCCTTTATTTTAGCTTTGTGAGTGGAATCAATAATTGTAATAGTTGCATCAGTATCATGCAGTATTGCAGCTGCTTCGAGAACGATAATTCCATTGCATAAATTTTAGGCTCACTGGAAATTTTTTTTGCAAGCATTGCGACATGTTTTTTGTTTTTCGTATCGATTGCAGCTTCAAAGGAGTTTCTTGATTTACAGTAGTATTATCACTGATCTACATTTGTTATTACACTTAAGTGTTTACCAGTACTTTCCCCGTCTTTCCCCGTCTTCCCGATACTAGTTACTAGTTAGTTTTAAAATAGGGTCAGGTTCAGGAACTTTTTACGCACTTCATTGTCAATAGCCATTTTAGTAGTTTAGCCTCAGCTTACTCAGGCTAGTGTATGCAAGAACAAGCAGTGGAAATTATTTTACAACAGTACGCACCGATACTGATTTGGTTCAAAATTAACAAATCGTAAATATTCGCGCGCTTGGTTTGCTTGTTTCAATCCAGGTTGCATTTTCTTAACTTTTTTTTTTCTACAAGCTCAATTTAAAACGTGTATTTTTCTTGCGTCGATAACTCAATGATCAATTGATAATTGACTACTGTTACAGTCTCACTGAGATACGCGGCAGCAACTTCAAAAGCATTTTTTTGAAGTCATGTAGTGGTTTTTGAATCTGAGTGATAATTTTTTGTTGTTTCAGAGCTGTTAGTTGTTTTAATTTGTTCTAATCTAAATTTGGACTGCATAGGAAACAATTTTCGTAAGTTGGCTATTTTAAATTCTTATTGTCGTGTTTATTAAGTTTTGTATCTTAGTTAGAATTAAGGAATTACGCTTCGATAGATCTCAAATCAAACTTCGATTGAGCGTTCTTGTCAATTAGTCTATGCAGCTTAGCTATTAGAAAAGAAAACAGATTAAATCAAATCAGGTATTAAAATTTTGCATAAATGACTTGGCGTGAATAACTATTTCATTTTTATACGTGACATTCTGTATAATACAATATCTAGATAATTTTACGTTTATTTTTCCTGCCTGTAAGTTTATGTTAGAAATCACTCCAAAGAGAATAGCCTACTTTTCTTTGTTGGACTGAGCGTGCAATAAAAATGATCGAAAAATCGAAATACATGTATATAGATTCGTTTTAGAAGTGAAAATTTAAGATATATATATTTAGTTCGCATATGGTAATTGAGAACTATCAAATGGCTTTCGTCATACTTTTGATTCACGCTGCGGAGTATCGGACATTTACAAACTTTCATTGGTTGTATGCTATTCAGTGTTTTTTTAAGGTTTGGCTTGAGGAACCTCTCAGCAATTTTAAAAGACCGCTAATTTTCCTATTGTTCCTGAGCGTACTTAGTTTTGTTTAGACTATTGTAGAAGCAGATTTTGAGAGACCGCTGGACAATTTTGAGAGACCGTTTCGGTTCCTCAAAACGCCTTAAAAAAACATTGGTTGTATTGATGTTTTATCTTCTTAATCTAATGTCAAAATTCGTACTATAAATTGAATAAGTCTTAAAGAAAAAATGTCGACGGAAAGTTATGACCAAATCAATAATAAATTCAAAATTACTCAAGGTAAAAACTCATTTCGATGATAATAACTGTTTTGGAAAGTGTTAAGTTGTTTTATTCTCTGATGCAAAGCTGATTAACCTTTTAACCATTATGGGCCAAATTTTGTCGGAAAGTTTATTGCAAGTCGCAATTGGTGCAGGAATCAAAGTATCTTCTTTGTTGTCTTCACTTTAATTTTAATGTGTTATTTTTGTATTAACCTCCTTGATAACCGGAGCTTGGACCACAACTTTAGTTGAAGACCAAACAAAAAAGGTCAACAGTTTGATATAGGCCTACCTACTTGTTTTATTCTTATATAAAGCGAAAAACCTTTACTGAGACGAAAATTATGTAGGCCTATTTCGAGTTTTCTGCGACATTGGATGGGTTCATAACACTGCAATAATTTGATGGATTATCTAATTATGAATTCCTTGGCGGGTTTCAACAGTAAACGTCGCGGGTCTCGGGTTGGGCAACCCTGCTCTGACGAAATGTAAATAATTCAATATACCGTAAAATTAAAGTTAAAATATAAGCCTGAGCATTAGCCAAGTTCAACTATAAAATATTTTACTATTTAGGCTAGACTAACGTACTAAAAAAAGAACTTGCAAAAACAAAAAATATTTAATTTCATCAAAGCAATCAACCCTAACTAAATTTTTTAAATGATAACATTTTGAAGTAATC
The DNA here is from genome assembly GCA_963680785.1 of Diplosoma virens. Taxonomy (NCBI): domain Eukaryota; kingdom Metazoa; phylum Chordata; class Ascidiacea; order Aplousobranchia; family Didemnidae; genus Diplosoma; species Diplosoma virens. The sequence continues at coordinate 6,828,761 of OY796888.1, forward strand.
ATAAAAAAGTACATAAAATTTTATTTTTTTAATAGAGTGAATTGTATTTCTTTTTATTGTATGAAGAGGTTTATTTTCAAAATTGCTCAAAATTTCGGGTGAATTTCGAGAAATATTCGTTTTTGCGAAGATCGAAGCGTTGTATAATAAAACCGCTACGATCGAAGCGTTTTGATAATGAAATAGGAGTTTGCTGAAATAAAGTTGAGTTTCTTTTTCTGTGAACTGCAGTAACCTCCCTAAGGGGATTCCAACTGGGAAAGAATCTTTGCCTTCTCCGTTTTTAGCCAATTTACGAAGTTGGACACTTTGGAAACTCGCTTTTTTAACCAAAATAATAATTTATTGTAGTATCTAAGTATATACAGGGTAATACTTAGATATCCTCAAAGTTTCAGTTACTTTGGTTGTCGTCGTCGTTTGAAGGGTATCCACTTCAGGCCAGACACAAACAGGACTGGGGCCGAGGGTTTATCCTTTTACTACCCCAGACTGCTGAACTGCCTGGGTCAAATGCTGGCAGTGATGTCATTAAGCCAGCATTGAGTTTCGTCATCCAAAACCGTCAGACCTCGTGCTCCATGTGGTGCCCGATGTATAGGGCACGCTGTTAGTACATGGTCTGCGGTTTGCTCAGAGGCGCCGCACTCGCAATTCGGTGAAGGAGCGAGACCCCATTTGTGCATGGACGAATGGAATCGCCCAACACCAGTCCGCAGGCGGTTGAGCTTAACCCAAGCTGCTCGGGGTAAGCCCATCCCAACAGGCCTGGCACCGGTCTCGAGCACAAAACCACGGAGCCTGGAAGCATTTTCACAGTACTCCGTTTTCCATTTGTGGTTTGTCCATTCAGAGGCGCGGATGCCAAGTCTGGCAAGATTGTCCAAGAGATTCCGCGCAGCTGGCACAAACGGGCGTCTGGATCTTAGTCTCACTTGGCGAGTATCTGAGGACCCACTTAAAAGACCATACAAGATATGATCGGAGTCCAGAGATCCACGGTAAGCCAAGGAGAGTGTCGCTCCCATTCGGCGAAGCTCAGCTGGCTGGATGCCTGAGAGTACATGTAGGTGGTCCGTTGGAGTGGGACGCAGGCATCCAGTAACTATGCGCAAGGCGTCATTCAAGACACTGTCAATGAGGCGAGTGTGAGCACTGCGGCACCAGACTGGTGCACAGTACTCAGCTGTTGAGTAGACTAGAAACAAGGTGGCTATGCGTAGTGTTTTAGCACCAGCACCCCATCCCGAGCCCACGAGTCGCCTCAGCAGTGTGACGCACGAGGATAGTTTTTTGCGCAATGCCACTAAATGGTGACGAAACGTGAGCGATCTGCCCAGTTTTACCCCAAGATAAATAGGGGTTGGACAGAACGGTAAAAGTCTACCGTTGTTGTAGACCTTTAGCTCACGTTTGGCCTCTCGGTTATTTAAGTGAAAGACTGCCGTCACCGTCTTAGTGTGACTGAGCTTCAACCTCCAAGTCTGGAGATACGCTGACAGTGTGGACATGTATTGACTTAGAGTCCCCTCCAAGTCCTTCCAGTTTCCAGAAGAATGCAACAATGCTAGATCATCAGCATAAGCAAACTTTCTGGAAATCATGGAAGGAAGATCATATGTATAGATGCTAAATAAGAAGGGAGCCAAGACCGATCCCTGAGGAACGCCGTTTTTAAGACGGCGTAGCCTGCTTTGCTTGCTGTCACCGGTGGTAAGGGTGAAACTTCGATTTTGGACAAGCTCCATGATCATTCTGACCGTGTGCTTATCCGGAAGTAGTCTCAGCAGCTTGCAGGTAGGGCCACGGTGCCAGACAGTGTCATAAGCAGCTGTCAGATCGATAAATACGGCACCGGCCTTCTTTTTAGCCTCGAAAGAATCCTCGATGTTCTGGGTCAGCAGAACAACTTGATCTACGGTTGACTTCCCGCGTCGGAACCCAGCCTGCTCTTTAGGGAGCAGTGGATCGATTAATGGTTCAACGCGGGCGTAGATAAGCCTCTCGAAGATCTTGTAGGGGACACAGAGCAGAGATATCGGTCGATAACTCTTTGGGTCCCCCATGGGCTTTCCTGGTTTTGGGATCGCGACCACAAGCGCTCTTCTCCAGATCTTGGGAATTTTGAGTCGGCGCAAACAGGAAAAAAGGAAGTCACGTAACCAGGACTTCGAAGCAGCTCCGGCATGGAGTATAAGCTCCGGGCAGATGGAATCAGGTCCCGGAGCTTTACCTGGTTTTAAATGTTGAAGGGCAGCAGTAAATTCTCTCTGTGAAAAATTGCCAGAGATATTTACTGCGTCTGGTGTTGTGGCCCTCCAAAGGTCAGACACTTCTTGAGAGACAAGTCGAGATGACTTGCGGTCAACAGCCTCGTATTTCCCATTTCTAACCAGCTGAGATGCAATAGCATCGGCTGAAACGGGACAGTGATGAGGAGAGTGTCGTGACCTACCAGTAAGGTTGTTCAAGATACTCCACGCTTTTCGACTAGAGTGTGAGAAGTCAATGTTCCGAACTGCTTCGGACCATCAATCCCTCCGCTTTCTGTCAAGCTTGGCAAGCAGAGCTGTAGCAGCCAAACTTGAGTCGTCTCCCTGAGGAGACTGCAGAAAGGTTTTATAGAGAGATTCACACTCTGCATCCCAACACGGAATATCGTTATTTCGATACCCGCGTGGGATAGTCTTTTTGGCTGCTTTCTTAATGATGTTACAGAAGTCCTGGTAAGCCGCATCCACATCAAGTGAATCAGGCGGCAACAAAGTCTTTGCGAATTTATTCGTCAAAACAATGTAGTGACTCCAATTGGCCTTGCGGAAGTTCCATCGCTTAACAGGCATACTTGGCACTGCCATAGCAAACCTTGGCGGTGTAATAAGCGAAGGTCGATGTTGTGACCTGGGAAACTTTTCAAGGACACGTCTATCCGGTAAGCGACTGTTTGGACCTACGCTAGGAAAGCTAGATCTGGATTGGTGCCAGTGTTCCAGCGGCCGGAATAAAAACTGGCAGCGTCCTTGGCATTATATAGGAGGGCAAGACAATTAACACTTGCCCATCCAGCCAAGCACTCACTGTCCGGACTGTTGTCGTCGTAGCCCCAGTCAGCATGGCGACAGTTAAAATCGCCAGGGTACAGACAGCGGTGAGGAAACACTGGGAGATCCAGGGTTTGCAATCGCGTTGGCGGTGGTTTGTAGACGTTGACTATTTTATAACCATCAACGTCCACACACAACCACTCGATCTCCGATGTTGGTGGAGATTGGTCCAAAAGCGTGTATCTCAGTCGCTCGTGGACAAACGTGGCAAGACCATGCTTCCTGCTTAAAGAAGACCCAGCTAGTTGGTAGTTTGGAAGTACCAACTTCTCTGCATCAGTGCAGTGGGTCTCCTGCAGTAGGATGACGAGTGCCTCAGACTGCATAGCGAGGTGATGAAAAACGTTCATCTTGCTTGCAGTGAGGCCTTCGATGTTCAGCTGAAGAATAGTGGGTCTTCGGAACTTGTTGGCAATGTGCCCTGAAAAGGGCAGTTTTATCCTGACATTGCCTCGTCCTGAGAAGGACGTTTGCCGATTAGCAGACCCACACTGAATATCGGAATGGGTGGATACCCTTCCGTTTTGGTAGGTTCGGTTTCGGTCTGTCATTTTAAATTAATAAACATTTTTTTTTTTTTTTTTATTTATTTCATTTTTACTCACAATCAACTTGAAATTAATCATAGTGCATGTAGAAATAAAGATTGTGAATAAGGAAGCAGCGACTAAACGAAGTACGTTATTACATGCACAACGTTACATACTTACTCACAGCCCAGGCTGCGTGAAAGCACCTACCATCTGGGCCAGTTACTTTGGTTACTTTACATTAAAGTTATGCATTGTTTGAAATATGCTCCAAATGAACGCAGCAGTATTAGAGGCAAACTTGCAGACGTCATGCAAAATTGTCATTCGCTCAAACTGATCTCTCTCGAGATTTCTCAAATTTTTTGCTGTATTTAGTGCCATTAATTTAAATATTGATAAGCTAAAGGCATTAAATACAGCAAAAAATTTGAGAAATCCGAAAAGAGAAATGTGTTGGAATGATTGACAATTTTGAGTGACGTCTGCAAGTTTGCCTCCAATGCTGTTGCACCCATTTGGAGCATATTTCAAACAGTACATAACTTTAATGTAAAGCAACCAAAGTAACTAAAACTTTGAGAAATGATGTTAAAAGATTGATATTTAAGTCAGCCAAGTATCTTGAAATTTTGTTGATGTTGATAAGATTTAATAAAATTTGTATGGGTTCTGTTTCTTTTTGGGTCACCCTGTATATCAAAAGAGTATGAAATTCTTTTTCTGTACAACCGTAATGACATTTTTAGCCCTAGTAATTATCGAGATATAAGTAAGCAAAGAGAACGAGCATGTTTTGTCCCCTCCCTTAGTTATACAAAGTTTCCAAAAAGCTTAGTCTGAATAGGGTTAAGACTTACTGCGAAAACGTTTTATGGCCAAAGCAGTTTTATACACTAACGCGTCCAAGTCATAAAATCGCGTTTCCACATTTTTTCGCGGCGTCTTCGGAAAAAGAGTTCAAAATATAAAATACCTTGGTGTTTATATTGATGAATTATTAAATTGGTTCGTTCATACCTCCTATCTCTCTCTACAACTGGCGAAATATAGAGGATTATTTTGCAGATTGCGTAATTATGTAACAAGGGAAACCTTGGTCACGTTATACCACAGTCTTATTCACAGTCGGGTTCAATATGGTGTCATCTCCTGGGGAAATGCAGCAAATATTTATCTGAACAAAATTCAAATAAGAATGAATAATATTGTTAGATTAATTACTAAATCATCAAAATATTTTTCTATTAATCCTCAATACAAAATGTTAAAAATTTTAAAACTTGATGAAATTTATAAGTTAGAACTGGCCAAATTTATGCATAACCTTCATCACAACAATCTTCCATTTATATTCAAAAGACAATTTACCTACCTTACTAATTGGCATACTCATAAAACCAGATGTGCTGACAGCTTTAATTATTTTCTACCACGCGTCAAAAAAAAATTTTCCCAAAACCAATTATCATTCAGAGGAACAAAATTGTGGATGGAGATTGATAGCTCTCTTAAAATCTTAAACACTATTTCTTTCAAAAAAGAGTATAAACATTACTTAATTTCCAGTTATTAAAAAAAACTTTTCTTTTGTCGGTTTCGTGTGAACATGAAATTAAGATACTCAGGGGCCCTGCGTTTAGTATGACTGTTTAGTAACTATCCTTCAAGGGGAGTGTTATTCGCGTTTGTATTGTAGCAACTGTGCCTGTTTGTTTTCTTTCGAAGTTCGTTACAGATATTTTATGAATTTTGTTGTACTGCCGTTATTATTGTTTTACTCGTTTATTTCGTTTTTCGATTTTGTAATTTTCTTTTTTTCTCAAGGAGCACCTTGACTTAGAAAACCGAAAGGTTCTTCGGTGCTCCTTACCAACATTCCAAATTGCTTTATTCTGCATTTTGTTTCTTTCGTAAATTTTTATTTGGTGAAATAAACTCAAATTCAAACTCAAAGGTTAAAAGCGTATTTCGTAATACCAATCAAACATCTGTAATCCATAATAAAGTGCTTTCTGTTACAGTACAAGTTACAGTTGGTTAAAATTATAGATTTCGTTAAGATTTGCAGTATTTTACTAGCAAAAGTAATATGTTTTCTTTCGCATTATGTTAGTGAAACATGAAAATCTATCGCAAGTACATGTAATTTCTCCCAATTCTGTTTTCCAACATAAGTCTGCAATATCTAGAATGTAGCAAAAACAGAAAAAAAAATTTAACTATTCCCTTAACATGATCAAAAGAAAATAATCAGTATGTTACAATCTTTGTGGCGCAATAAATAAAAATTGGAATTTTTACTTTAACATGCAGCAGGCTGCTTTCAGTATTTGTAAGTCAAAAGCTAGATAATGGCACGGAAACGCCAGTCTACTATCCACAACTTTTTAAAAAGAAAAAGAAATTATTTTATGGAAAGTGAGGTAGCTCTCCTGAAGATAAAAGTGTGCCTAAAAGTATGTCAAATAAAGTTTAAATTAGTGTTACTTCTTCATTCTCTAACCCAGTGGTTCCCAGCCTTTTCAACATACTATCTCACTTGTTCAATCTGAAAGTGTTTTTACCTTCCCTACATTTGCAATAATTGTAACACAACACTAGTAAGAAATTTTTGATAAATGTTGTTAACTGAATGATAATTATTTGATATTTTCTCTGGTTGTTAAACAAAATAATAATAGCAAGACAAAATTAGGCCTACATTCAGGAAACAAATAACAATAAAATCAAAGTACGGTATTTATAACCTGCAATGTGAAACTTCAGAAAAAAAAGTAAACCCAATATATTTTAAAACATCGTTTATTGAGGACTAGTAGCGTATTTAGAGGGGGAAATCACTATACGAAAAATCAAAGACAGATTCAAAGTGAAAACCTTTTTTTTTAGAAATCACTTGGATTTTGGGAAGAAAAATTGACAAAACCAGGACAAATTCAAAATGAAGACCTTTTTCTACCATTTGAAAAATTTTTCCATTAAGCATAGTTGATTGTAGTTGTATGGCCCCTTTTTCAAAAATCCTCTGTGTGCCACTGCAAAGAACGTTGTGGAATTGTGATGCATTCCATCATCATCTTTTATTGTTTTGTTTTTTTAAGTTGCTTGTTCGAGCATAAGCGCGCACCTTGAAAAAATACTCCATTCTCTGCCAGTATCCCAGCCCTAATAACTAATGAAGCCTTTGGCTTCGCCAATATCATTTTTCCTGAAAATAGTTTAAAAAAACAATTGACTAATCCTGACTTGCATTTTGAAAACGACGTTATTTTTTTATCTCTATAATAGCTAATCTGCCAAAAAAATACTTATGACGCGACGCTCCTTAGATACGTCGAGGATTATTTTCATTTCATTAAGTACAATTTTTGAATGTCAAATAAAATATAATGCATGACAGAAGAGTTTTAGTCATTACTATAAAATTTGATTATTCAAAAGTACCGAATACCGGTACCGGTACCGGTACCGCGGTCCACTGGTCCTTTATCTCAAACTATCGATAGTAAGCGCATCAGAAACCCTCAAAGCAAATCAAATTAACATATTGCTTTTTCAAATTTTTCTGTTTTAAAATAATCTTAGTTATTTTTTGGTTGTCCAAAGAACTTACTAAGTTTTCTTGGTTTTCCACATACCCAAACGAGTTAAGAAACCCTGATCTACGATAGGCCTATTGTTCAACACGCTTCCAACATCAAGGCCGCTGTCTGACCATAGCTTCAGGCTTTGAACCATCAGCAGGGCATAGTTGTTAAAGAGAGAAAAGAGAGACGGTTAAAGAGACGGTCTGATGGACAAAAGTAAAGCCAGACGTGCGGCGAAATAAACATTAAGGTAAACAGACATGTGCAAGGCACGATATCGCTCTTTAGGATGCAAAAATAAATCGTTTAGGGCCTCAAATTTGAAACTTTTATGTTTTTAAAATGATTTAAAAAATTAAATAATTTTTTATTGCCATGTTTAGCGGAATAAGATTAAAACTCGCATGACAAACATTATGTGAATACGGGAAGCCAAGCTTTGTCCACACTAGACATGCTGTTCGACCTATAATAAAGTATTTATTGGTTTTCTTTTAATAGCGTGGTTAAAAGAAAATGATGTGACTGAGAAAGTCAAAATCTCTTTGGCGTAAGGCAAACAGCATAGATAGAAGACCTTTAAAAAATTTTTAGATACTCGTATTGTTACGTCATACGCATAAATGTTTGCCATGTTGGAAGAAGGCCGATGAGTTTCAAACCATCGCACTTTTTGTTATTGCGCTGATATAATCAGCGCTGTCTTTATGTGCCTTCTCGCGTTTCTATGTGCCTTCTCGTGATTGGTGTCTAGTGATACTGCGTGGTAATTGGACTATAATTTTTTAACTGGTGACATTCAAAGAGTGGCTGTCATCGAGGGAAGACATTGATTGCTATAGCAGAACTTATAAGTGATTTTTGCTGCTAACAGTTTCTTGGTCCTTTTGGACATGTCTACTCCTGGTAGATAATAATTTGATAGTCTTGTTGGTAATGGACTTTAACTTTGCTCGTTCGCCCAACATTGTCGATAAGTCTGTGGGAAATGTATTTGCACGATAAGATTAATTTACTGGACAACTGAAAAACGCTTTCCGATTGGTGTTTCAATTATCGACTTAATCGCTTTTCGATGCATCAAAATAAAACTCATAAATTTTGGTGCTAATCGTGAAGCGCGTTTGTGAGGATTTGGAGCGAGAACGAGGCCAGTTTTGTGACACTGTTACACCTATATCAAAAGAAGTTTTTGACTCTGTTTGAACATTTCAAAACTAGAAACTTGGAGAAATTGTGTAAAATGTTTAAGTTAAATAAGTTTTTTAACTTCAAATTTAAAGTTCCTGTATTTTAAAAATCAAATAAGACTTCTGACTATGATGGTTGCAACGTTTGAGTATTTTAGAAATAAAACATTTTCGTATTTTTGTTGGTGATATTATCAGAGAAAATTACTCGTTTCTTCATTTTTCTGAAGAAAAGCATACCAAACGCCTTTAGCGTGGTCATGCCAACCAGGAAGATAAATAGATGATATAATGATGATCAAGATATTTGTTAAACAGCGTCAAAGTAACAAGATTATTAGAAGAAAACTTTGTATAAGAGGTTTTAACCGTTAAAAGTCTGAGCAATAAATCTTTTAGTATATAGAAGTATACAGTGGCGAGCAAATAAGTAAGACTTTTTTATTTTTTTAGATATTTTTAAAAATAACTTTGATAAAACTGAATTATCTTTATCAAGTAATATATCATTAATCTAATATTGGAGCACAAAAAATTATTAAATCCAATATTAATTGATTTTTTTTGAAAAATATAATTAGATTTTTAAATAAGTTATCTTAAAAAAATTTAATGAAATAAAAAAGTCTTACTTTTTTGCTCGCCACTGTACTTATTGTATTTTCTAGAACGTAAAAAGAAATTGATTAAAACTATTTGTTTTAAACGAGCATTATCATCTTTGAATTGCTCCAGTAATTTTTACTCGGCAATTTAAAAACTCATTTTAAAAACTAAAGGAAAAACTAAACAAAACAAAATGCCAGAACCTGCATTGGAAATGCCAACAGTGTCACAATTAAACTAGAAGTGGCTGCTGGATCGGCAAGTTTTGTCGCAACAGGATATCTGCTGTGATTTTCAGTATCGAAAATTTCTATGATCTTGGGGATCGTCGTCGGAGGATTGGTCTACTAGTTTTGCAAAACAAATTCCAACGCCCTGGAAAAGTTCATTCAAAAAAATTCTTCTTGTCGTTTGATTCTTTGCAAAACAATTCAAGTAAAATAATTAGACAAAACCATAATTAAATCCTTATTTTTATTGTGTTTATAGTTTTCTATTGAAGATGTTATAATGTTTTATAATTTTGGCTGAAAAAGTTCTTTTTTTGAAATTTTGGTCGCTGTGTTGTATGCTATGAGCTAGATATCATGAAACTTTTGATATGGCATTGCTCTTTAATAAGAGTCTTTTGGAAGCCGAAAGTTTCTTGAAATAATCATTATATTCTGTAAAAAGTATTTCCCGTTAGAGGTTTTTATAAATCTACTAAATAAAGGATCTGCGAAATTTAAAAAGTTGGCACAAGGGTTTCTTTATGAAAAAATTGTCGAGCAATGTTATTAAATACTAGATGCAGAAAGCTTTCGTCTTATTAACAAAATATGTTTGAAATATACACCTGCATTAAAGATCAAAATAAACTACAAAATGCAACGTCTTTTTCTGTTTTGCGTGACTTTTTGGATCCTAAAGATGATCAAAACTTTATTGTAAAATAATAAACATTTTTATTGCTGGGGGATATCTCTTTCATACTTTCGTGTGTTAAACGTTTAATAATTTTTTTAAGTCTTATCAGTGTTTGTCAACCTAGGGGAAAGGGTATTTCATTAACCTCGCAAGGATTTTTACTAAACATTTTTCCTATGTTATACATTATATGCAGAAATAGACCAGAAAAGAGATTGCAAACACGGAAAAAATATAAAAAGGGCTTAACAGAACATTGAGAGACACTGGGCTATGTCTTGTTTTTGTATGATATACAAATTATACAAAAAATGATTTTTTGACGATTACGTTACTGCAATGATAATAAATTGGCCTAACTTACTATGCTTGTCTATGTATCGGGTTGCTATTGTGCCAAAACAAAAGGATATTTGGTTAAATTTATTCGTATTAAATAAGTAAGATTTCGGTGAATTGAAATATGTCATTACGATTTAGTCTGAAGTGACAAAAAAATGTGGTTGTGTGTGTGTGTTTTGTGTGTAAACGTGTTTTGTGAGCAAAGGCTGCAAGTCGTTTATGTACATCTAGGTATAGTCAGGCATTGCAAGCATTTTATACGTTTAAGCACATCACGAAAAAATAATTTGCCTTAACGTACTGTCTTTCTTCGCATTTGGGGTCACGAAGAATGCGCCAAAAGAACATTATGATAATATGAAAATTGCTTAGAATAACAGTATACTGCTTGCAATTAAATTTTAAACATTATTTAAGTTTAATCATAAATATTCAATAATTAAAATTTTCAGAGATTTGCATTTTAACGTTTAATTTTTTTAGATCTGAATTTTTTGTTGGTTGGTTAGATTTGATAGCTTCTGCTTCATACAATTTCTGTTTTCTGGCATTTCTTTGACAGGTTTGAAACATATTGTTTACGATTGAATTAATATTAAATGTGTTATATTCAAACTTTTTAATAAATATCAAATGATAATTAGTTAACCACTTTAGTGGTAGTAAAAATAGTAAATTTGAACCAATGCGCGACGATTTGGAATAAGAACAAATAAATATTAGTGATATTGCTAGTGATAAAAAAAGAGTATTATTAGAAGGGTGCAAAACATCTGACAATTTTAAAGATTCTGATCTACAGTAGGTATTTAGGTCTAATCTAATGCCAATAGTTCATGCGGAATACGCTAATTAAGCCTTTATGTTTCTGGTTTGGGTAATATTAATACAGCTATAGGCATAGGCCTATAAATATATTAATTTAACCAAACCAGCTGCAAGCCAAAGTTTTAATCTTAGTTCTTTTCACGTCTATTAGCTTTATTTAGTGAGGCATGTTTATTTATTATACTTGAAAATCAATTAATAAATTGATCAAAAATTTCTTGAGCTGATATTTTGTCAGACATACTAAATTGATTACGTAAGTCTTTACATAAAGTCATACAAATGGGTGTCATGTCATATATATGATACAGGTCTTTTTTAAAGTACCACGGCACTTGCACCTTTACTTTAGCTTTGTGAGTGGAATCAATAATTGTAATAATTGCATCAGTATCATGCAGTATTGCAGCTGCTTCGAGAACGATAATTCCATTGCATAAATTTTAGGGTCATTGGAAATTTTTTTTGCAAGCATTGCTACATGTTTTTGTTTTTCGTTTCGGTTGCAGCTTCATAGGAGTTTCTTGATTTACAGCTGTACTATAACTGATTTATATTTGTTACACTTAAGTGTTTACCAGTACTTTCCCCGTCTTCCCGATACTAGTTACTAGTTAGTTTTAAAATAGGGTCAGGTTCAGGAACTTTTTACGCACTTCATTGTCAATAGCCATTTTAGTAGTTTAGCCTCAGCTTACTCAGGCTAGTGTATGCAAGAACAAGCAGTGGAAATTATTTTACAACAGTACGCACCGATACTGATTTGGTTCAAAATTAACAAATCGTAAATATTCGCGCGCTTGGTTTGCTTGTTTCAATCCAGGTTGCATTTTCTTAACTTTTTTTTTTCTACAAGCTCAATTTAAAACGTGTATTTTTCTTGCGTCGATAACTCAATGATCAATTGATAATTGACTACTGTTACAGTCTCACTGAGATACGCGGCAGCAACTTCAAAAGCATTTTTTTGAAGTCATGTAGTGGTTTTTGAATCTGAGTGATAATTTTTTGTTGTTTCAGAGCTGTTAGTTGTTTTAATTTGTTCTAATCTAAATTTGAGCTGCGTAGGAAACAATTTTCGTAAGTTGGCTATTTTAAATTCTTATTGTCGTGTTTATTAAGTTTTGTATCTTAGATAGAATTAAGGAATTACGCTTCGATAGATCTCAAATCAAACTTCGATTGAGCGTTCTTGTCAATTAGTCTATGCAGCTTAGCTATTAGAAAAGAAAACAGATTAAATCAAATCAGGTATTAAAATTTTGCATAAATGACTTGGCGTGAATAACTATTTCATTTTTATACGTGACATTCTGTATAATACAATATCTAGATAATTTTGCGTTTATTTTTCCTGCCTGTAAGTTTATGTAAAAAATAACTTTAAAGAGAATAGCCTACTTTGTTGCACTGAGCGTGCAATAAAAATGACCGAAAAAGCGAAATGTATAGATTTAGAAGTGAAAATTTATGAAATATATGTTTAGTTCGCATAAGGTAATCAAAAACTATCAAATGGCTTTCGTCATACTTTTGAATGACGCTGCGAAATATCGAACATTTGCAAACTTTCATTGGTTGCTTTGATGTTTTATCTTAATCTAATGTCAAAATTTGTACTATAAATTGAATAAGTCTTAAAGAAAAAATGTCGACGGAAAGTTATGACCAAATCAATAACAAATCCAAAATTACTCAAGGTAAAAACTCATTTCGATGATAATAACTGTTTTGGAAAGTGTTAAGTTGTTTTATTCTCTGATGCAAAGCTGATTAACCTTTTAACCATTATGGGCCAAATTTTGTCGGAAAGTTTATTGCAAGTCGCAATTGGTGCAGGAATCAAAGTATCTTCTTTGTTGTCTTCACTTTAATTTTAATGTGTTATTTTTGTATTAACCTCCTTGATAACCGGAGCTTGGACCACAACTTTAGTTGAAGACCAAACAAAAAAGGTCAACAGTTTGATATAGGCCTACCTACTTGTTTTATTCTTATATAAAGCGAAAAACCTTTACTGAAACGAAAATTATATAGGCCTATTTCGAGTTTTCTGCGCGTCATTGAGTTGGTTTATTACACTGCAACAATTTGATGGATTATCTAATTACAAATTCTTTGGCAGCCTTCAACAGTAAACGTCGCGGGTCTCGGGTTGGGCAACCCTGCTGTGACGAAATGTAAATAATTCAATATACCGTAAAGTTAAAATCAAAAAATGTACGCCAGAGCATTAGCCAAGTTCGAGTATAAAATATTTTACTATTTAGGCTAGACTAACGTACTAAAAAAAGAACTTGCAAAAACAAAAAATATTTAATTTCATCAAAGCAATCAACCTTAACTAAATTTTTTAAATGATAACATTTTGCGACGTGACACATAAAATTTAATTTTTTTAATGGAGTGAATTGTATTTCTTTTTATTGTATGAAGAGGTTTATTTTCAAAATTGCTCAAAATTTAGGTTGAATTTTGAGAAATATTCGTTTTTGCGAAGATCAAAGCGTTGTATAATAAAACCCATAAGATCGAAGCGTTTTGATAATGAAATAGGAGTTTGCTGAAATAAAGTTGAGTTTCTTTTTCTGTGAACTGCAGTAACCTCCCTAAGGGGATTCCAACTGGGAAAGAATCTTACTTTTAATTGTACGATCAATCAAACGGCTAAAGTCGTTTGTACGATCAATCAAACTGTCAACTTTTTGAAACCGCCTTTTCCGTTTTCAGCCAATTTACAAAAGTTGACTACAATTCGAAAACTCGCTTTTTTAACCAAAATAATAATTTATTGTAGTATTTAAGTATATACAGGGTAACCCAAGAAAAACAGAACCCATACAAATTTTATTCAATCTCATCAATATCAACAGAATTTCAAGATACTTGCTTGACTTAAATATCAATTTTTGTACCATCATTCCTCAAAATTTCAGTTACTTTGGATACTTTACATTATGCATTGTTTAAAATATGCTCCAAATGAACGCAACAGTATTAGAGGCAAACTTGCAGACGTCATGCAAAATTGTCATCCACTCAAACTGATCTCTTGAGATTTCTCAAAATTTTTTTCTGTATTTAGTGCCATTAGTTTAAATTTTTAAGTGGCGTCTGCAAGTTTGCCTCCAATGCTGTTGCACCCATTTTAAGCATATTCTATTTGGAACAATTTTGTTGATGTTGTTAAGATTTAATAAAATTTATGGAGTTCTGTTTTTTTTTGGGTCACCCTGTATATCAAAAGAGTATGAAATTCTTTTTCTGTACAACCGTAATGACATTTTTAGCCCACACTAATTATCGAGATATAAGTAAGCAAAGAGAACGAGCATTTTTTGCCCTCCTCCCGTAGTTATACACAAAGTTTCCAAAAAGCCCAGTCTGAATAGGGTTAAGACTTACTGCGAGAACATTTTATGGCCAAAGCAGTTTTATACACTAAAGGCCCGTTTCCACTACGAGCTTGGGCTGGAGTATTTTTTCTTTATTTATTAATTTTTTATGCTTCGCTTAACACATAAAAGTCAATCTTCGTTCGATTTTGACCGCCACGCCACTTTAGAGGTGTTTCCACTACACATGAAGTTCGGCGTATTTTTTTTGTTTATTTATTGAATCATTTTGCTTTTGTCCACGCTGTTGTGACGCGTTTTAGATTTCTGGCGCGACTAGTCGCAGTTTTCGAAATCAAAATTTACGCCCAATAAAGTTTCTATGACGCTCACTCGCAAAAAACATAGGTTGGATGTTAAAACTGGTAGCTTGTATTTATAAAAAAAGTAAATTTAGATTAGAAAAATTTGTTACCACTAATTTTAAGTAATATTTTTTTTGCTCTAAAAAAATTAAAGTCTTGGAGTTTAAGGAATTAAAAGTTCAGGCCAGTGATGTTTTTTTTAAGCTTAAATAAAAATTAATAAATCAAATTTTTAAAAAGGTTAAAACAAGCAATGCAAATTAAAAAATTATAATAACTTCAAGGTTGATTTTTGATTAACTATTGATAGGCCTACCTGAATGTAGTAATTTTTGAAAAAATTTTTAATGAATAACTTTATTGATTAAAATGCCTTTACAGCAAGTACAAATGTTTATTGCTGTTTTTTTGCTATTAAAAGAGACTGTTATTTTACAGTTAATTCTGATATATTTTACAAACCTTGTTGTGTTTGTCACACTTTATTTTACTTTTATTAATATTTCATACATCAATTGTGTTAAAACAATAAAATTTTAATGAAACTTGAAATATACATTATTTTTATTATTTAAAGTTGTATGGAAATGATGTATAACATTTTAATATTTGCATTGAAAAAATTGCATAGCAATTGCAAAATCAAATGCAACAAAGCATAATCTTATTTTTTAAAAAACTTTTTATAACAATTATAAAAAAGCAAAAATATAAATATTTATTATTTGGAAACAACATCACAAATAAGAATTGCAGGGTCTCTTCAAGAAGTGATTGATTGAAATCTTTTTTTTTTGTGCAATTAACCAGAAATCTTCTATGGTTATGGTGACATGGTGACTTTTTAAGGATATCTAAAATGGAAAAGGAATTGAGATAGCACATTCAAATGTATTTAGAATAGCCAAAAGTTATTTTATTCTTTATCTTAGGTATAATTAAAGTTTACATACGTAAATTATTTAAGCTGAAAAACGGTATGACCGTGAGCGATTTTTGTTAGTCAAACTAACCTGGATTCCCCTGTGGCTACTATCGTTTCTTGAAAATAATAAACATTAAACTAGTGTTTATTAATTGCTGGGTCGCCGTTAAATTTGAGGGTCTCTTTAAGAAGAGACCGTAACTGTTGTTTGTCAGTGAAACTAACCCGGAACCTCCTCCCCTACAGCACTAGGAGGCAATAACAAAGAAACCAAGAGAAAAAGAATCTCAAGAAATGATAGTAGCCACAGGGAAATCCAGGTTAGTTTGACTAACAAAAATCGCTCATGGTCATACCGTTTTTCAGCTTAAATAATTTACGTATGTAAACTTTAATTATACCTCATCTTATTTTAGCAAAGCTAATTGAAGGAGGTACTTGAAAACATTTTGGGTTTCAAGAATTCACCATAAGCAATTTTTTTCAGTGAAACTAACCCAGAATCCCCCTTTTGACACCAAGATAGAATAAAGAAGAAACTAAGAGAAAAAGATCTCTCAAGAAGCAACTAGTAACCGCAAGGGGATCTGCGTTAATTTCACAAACAAAAATTGCTTACAGTGACTTCTTGAAGAAACCCAAAATGTTTTAGCTTTGCTATAGTTTATATTTGTTGAAAATTTTATGCAGCAGTAAATTTTAAAAATTATAATTTTTTTGAATTTCATTATGGTGCACAGTTTTTAAAACCACAATTTTATACATGTTTATTATTCTGCATCTTCCAAATTGAATTTTTAAATTATTTTACAAAAATTATTAGATGAAGATGAAATAGCTTGACTTCAAGCTATTTTTAAAGACTTGTTTCCACTATGAGCATGGACTGGAGTATTTTTTTCTTTGATTGTTAATTTTTTATGCTTCACTTAACACATAAAAGATAATCGTTGTATGATTTTGACCAACACGTTGCTTCAGAGGTGTTTCCACTACTATGAAATTTGGCATATTTTTTTGTTTATTTAGTGAATCATTTTGCTTTTGTCAATGCTGTTATGACACATTTTAGATTTTTCGGTGCAACTAGTCACAGGTTTTAAAATCAAAATTTATGCCCAATAAAGTTTCTGTGACTCTCACTTGCAAAAAGCCTAAGTTGTAGGTTGGATTGTAAAAACTAGTTGTTTTTATTCATGAAAATTAAGTTTAGATTAAACAAATTTTTTAAAAGAAGTTTTGAGTAACATTTTTTGCTGTAAAAAATAGCAGTCTTTAGAATTTAAGGCTAAAATTAGACTTTTAGTCCAGTTATGTTTTTTGACTGAAAACAAATAAATCCAATTAAAAAAATATTTTTAAAACAACGAATAGAAATTAAAAAATTATAAAAAAAAACTTATTTTGGATTCTTTTTTTAACTAAAAAACAATTGATACTAGAATGTAGTATTTTATTGCATTAATTTTTATTGAATAACTTTAAATTGAATAAAATGCTTAATTTATTACCTAAAGGATTCATCAAAATCCCCAACAATTTAGTTTTATCTGGAATTTTGTATGTTTACATTATGTAAAGCAATCAAAAATGCTATCCTACTTTTGAAATAGATGTTATTTTGTATAGTTAATTTTGAGGTAGTTTACAAACTGTGTCATGTTTGAAACTCAATATTTTATTTTTATTAATTTTTTAATTATCAAATTCATTAAAACAAAATTTTAATAAAATTTTAAATCTGCAAAATTTTTTATGTTTAAAACTGTTTGGAAATGATGCATAGCATTTTAATATTTGCATGAAATAAGATGACATAATGACTACAAAATAAAAGCTACAAACATTCTTATTAGCAAAGGTAATAAAAAATTAATTACATTTAATCAATCAGTTCAATTGATTGCAACAAAACTATAACTCAAATAAGCAATGTTTGGCAGCAACCAGCAATCCACAGCAACCATTGTTCAAAAACCACATTTTGAAATTAAAGTTAATAGTATAATACTTCTAGAGAAATTTAAAACATAAAATTATATTGTTGCTGTTGATGTCAGTATATTGTTTACAAACTTACTTCACTGGTTCAGTTTAGCTACATTTAAAAAAATAATTTGATTTGTATAAACAATTTGGTTCTTGTTCATTATTTGTCATGGTAACTTGATAAACTTTTAACTTTTGGCAAATCCCCAAGGTCTGTGTGGTTAGTAACAACAAAGGGTAAATAAGACCTAAAATTTAGCATAAAAACTTTTACAAATATATTCATTTTATCAGAATGTTTTAATTTTGTATGGTGACTATTGATATGACTAATAAATATTTTGATTGTGAAGAACTGCTTGAAAAATTAGTAATTGAAGTGGAAAAATATCCAGCTCTCTGGGACCTATCAAAAGCCTCATACCACATGTGAGATGTAAAGTATAATGCTTGGTGTAAGATTGCTAAAGCTTGTGGGTGTGCAAATGGTAAAAAACTTGTTTTTAATATTGTAACTAAACTGCTTAATTTTTAGAAAATGTAATCTGTTGTAAACTTTTATTGTGCATAATTATGCAGTAAAAATTGAAAGCAGTATATAATCTGATTAAAATTCTCTATTTTTCACTTCACCTCATTGCAGAAGTTGCTTCTGATCAGTGTTTTTTTTTGTTTTGGTTTGAGGAACCTCTAAGCAATTTTGAAAGACCACTAATTTTTTGTCCTATTGTTTCTGAGCATACTTAGCTTTGTTTACACTATTGTAGAAGCAGATTTTGAGAGACCGTTTCGGTTCCTCAAAACGCCTTAAAAAAAACACTGCTTTTGATATATGAATATGACCTGATTATTTCTTGATCAGGCTGTTGTTGTGTTTTTATAAAATAATGTAAAATTTAATATTATATTTTTACTTTTAACTTTTTCCCACTTATCCCTACTTTTATATAATAAAAACAAAAAGCATTTGTACCAAAGTTTACAATTTTATTTAAATATAACTAATTTTATTTAAACTGAATGAAATTAGTTATAATAAGAATAGTTTTACTTGAACAAACAATAGAATTTAATATAAACTTTCAAAACCATAACATCAACCAATATTTTTATATGTTTTGTAAGTTGAAGAATGCAAAATGCAATGGAAATTGTTAAAAGAAAAGTATAAAAGAGTAAAATAAACTTTTAAAAATAATCGTTCAGGAGATGCAGCTACACCCAAAGTTAAAGCATGGTCATTGTTTCAAGCAATGCAATTTATTGAACTGCATATTTCGGTCAGGCAGTAAGTTATTTATGTTTAAAGTTAAAGCATGGTCATTGTTTCAAGCAATGCAATTTATTGAACCATATATTTTGGTCAGACAGTAAGTTATTTATTTTTAAAATGCTACTATCATGCAAAAAAAGCTATCAACAAATACATTGGTGAAACTTGGTTTGTTTTTTATATTTATCAGTGTTTTATATGTTGAAGTGTGGGAATGAAGTTAAGCTTTGTATGACTCTTTCTGTCTGCAAGTAATCTTTCATCCATTTGCAGTACATATTTTCCTTTTATATCTTTCAGTTGTCATAGAAGTGTATGCATATCTTGAAATATTTTTAGCATTACATTATTCTTTTTTCAAAAATTATAAAACTTTGGTTTCTCGTTTTTTTAAAGTTTTTTTGTCTTTGACCATTGTTTTAGATAGATGTTGGTGTTTCTGTTATTTTTTTACATCTGCTTGGTGCTCAAATGATTTTATCCACCTGTTGGTAACTTCCTATTGTTTCAACACCATACAGCTGGGTATACTAGGCACTTCCTTGATAAACATTTCCTCAAAGTTGTAACAAAATGTACTTATTTATATACAGTATATGCTTTCTTTTTTTTGTTAAGCAATTGACATTCTTGCACTAACTGCTTTTTCTAAACTACACTCACTATTTAACTCATTTCAAAAATAGTCAAAGTTTTACACTATTTCCATGTTTTGCAAACTTGACAAATTATTTTTAAATTTTGATTTCAATGTTACGTTTAAACCAAAAAGTTTTTAAGCAGTCTACTTTATACTTGATAAAATTTATTTTTTTGAAACGAGCTTAATAGAAATGTACGAAAAGTTTAGAAGCCTTTTATATTAGACATAAATGCAAGTAAAAAATGGAGATGCATTAGTTGGGTTTTTCAGATTTCATCATTTTGAATTTATGTATAGTTTTTTGTAAAGTAAAATTATTTTAAAAGTCTTGTATTCACCAGTTTAAGTGCAAATTAAGAACAGAAAAAAGTTCCAGCTATTGTTATGTTGTTTAAAGTTGTATAAAGTCATTGTCTTTTTGCTGTTGATACTGTATTAATAAAGAAAAGTTTGCATCTTTTACTTATTATTTAGAACGACTTCAAATTTTAAACCTGATCGTCTGGATATCTATGAAAACGAGCAGCTCCCGAAAGCATTAAATGGTTGAAAGCGAAAGCAATTCTACGATTTTGTCACCTTCTGATGAAGTAATGTACGATGCATTATTTTTAGTTGCATAGTTTCGAGTTTGAACTGTGTTGCATGAATTGTTAATAGAGCAAATTTCGGGCTGTTTGAAGAGTCGCATTTTGCAGATGGTAATTCCTTAGCTGCAGACCCTGCCAATTTCTCTGTAAAAACTACCTCATTGTCGTCTCCTCCTTCAAGTGCTGTTTCTGACTTCAACTTATCTGGTAGCACAAGTAATCTGATTTTTGAATGAGATACAATGAGCCCAACCAAACGATCTTCATCAACAGGTTTGTTTTCACTTTTCAAGTTTTCTTAACTTGATTTGTGTAAAATTTTGAAACTTATAAAAACAATATTGAACATTGACAAAAAAGATCGGAAATTTATTGTTTTTATTGATTTTTTGAATCTTTTAGCTTTAATTCCGAGTGTGTAGTAAGGGTTGTTTGGATGATACAGCTAAATTGCGCATATCATGCGACTGACTTTTTGTAAGCGTTGTTATAAAATTTCGTATCAAGCAAGTGTTGTTAACAAATTTTTCTATCTTAGAAATGTAGAAAATTACTGGGATTCAAAAACTACAATACAGCAATATTTCAGCAATTCGAAAAAAATAATTAAACCAAAAATGGGCAATGTGATTACAATTGAGTTCCCCATTTTCAATTTGAAAGATTGCGAATAGCCCGCAGTAAACTTATTTTTAACTTATTTAGGACAATGGTTTAAAAACAAGGTCACTACTGAAGTCCAATGGCGTTATTTTGATGTTATTGCGTTTCTGTAGTAACATCGAGCGGATGCTATTGCGCTTTGGAGCGATGCCATTTCCTTTATCCTAACTTACGCTTTTGGAAAAAAATAATTAATTAAAAACTTGAGGTGTATTAATAGAATAAACGAGTTCTAAATATTGTTTATAGATCGTTCCTCGTATAAACGTAAAAAATCGCTTTCTACTGATGAAGAAATTACAGAGAATCAACAATACTTTAAATAGATTGAACAGCGCAGAAGGTACTTATTTTAATTCAATTTCTAAACAGCAAAAAGATTTTGTAGTTTTCCTCACTATTTAGGCAACTAAGTACATTTCTACTTCTTTTTGGTTATAAAGTAATTCCTCGATTATCCGGTTGCTATATTTTGGTTTGTTTATCGTCAAACAAACTGTTAAAATTGTTTCAAACTAAAAGCAAATGCGGGAAAAGCAAGCAAACAACGTAAAGATTCATTTTTTAGTAGATCTACTGTAGCAACTAACAGTTTTAAGCAAGAACTTTTTTGGTTAATCATAGACTTCAATCAGCTTTAAAACATAAATGGGATAATTTGCTTTTTTGAGTTAACTACGTATATGAATTCGATTATTAGTTCATATTTGTAAAAGTGTTTGCCCAACTAGATCGGATAATAGAGGAAGCACTATACTGCAAGTTCTTAAATATGCGTTTGCAATTTGTTTGCAAACTGGTTTGTTTAATAAACATTAAGAAGTTTTGAAAAAACTACCTGTGAAAATGAATACACTTGTTAGTATTTTATTGAGAGTTATTTCTTAAAAACATGTTATTTTTTTTAGAAGATCATGATCCGGCGTTGCTGTTCGGAAAAATTGTTGGGGAAGAACTAAAAAAAACTTTCTACAATCTTCCGTCTTCAAGCACAAATTGAAATAATGCAGCTAATTGCTGGAAAACTCAAGGATATTGCAAACGATTCTTAAAAATCAAATTTGTTGCTACAATAATATGTAAAAGGCACTTTCGGCATTTTCAGCTGTTTTAAACTTGTAAAATAAACCAAAATTGTAAACTTCATAACAAAAAAGAAATTTTAGCTGGTTGCAGCACCACAGGTAATTAAAAATTGGCACAGCTGTTAGGCGCCGTTGCACCCAGATTCAAAACCACTGCGTTGAAGTTTTGCTTTAGAACCCTTTTTTAATTTTACCATTATATTTCTTGATATCAATTTTATTTTCTATAAATATTTGCGATTTGAATGTTATTTTGTATGTACAGTAATTAAATATTCGTTAAAAGTGTATTTTCTTTTCGATTTTTTAAACTTTTAGTGTATTTTAATTTCGTTTCAATACATTTATATTATATGACTTGTTTATATTGCCTGTATAATTCCTTGGTCATTAATATCTTTTACAGAAATATCACTTAGGGAAAGACGGAGTAAAACGATCATAGTTATTTTAAATTGGCGTAAGGCTCCGGTGCTGGACTTACAATATACTATCTCATAAATATTATTTAAAACCCGTGACAACAGCATAAAAATTTTATTAGAAAAATGTATATTTTACTTACATGTCCGTTTTGCCCGAGGTAAAATTAAAAATAGTTATTATTTTTGTTCTAAATTTCAAGTAGCTTATTAATATTAGTACTTCTGCATTATGACAACTAAAAAAATCAAATAGAAACATTTTTTACACAGACATGGTAGTGTTAAAATAATTAAACACGATTGATTGCACGTAATTTTAAACGAAAAGATTCTTGGGCAGTAGTTTATAATGCGAACATTTGTCGTGACATCACTGCAAACATTTAGTAGGGTGGTGGTCAGTGATGGCCTTACATAAAGAGGGGGGTTCTGTACAAGAAAAGTAGCAGGGCCACTTTTTAGTGTTCCGAAGCAAAGTGACAAAGCGATCTCTAGAAAAAGTTTATTGTTTAAGGGAGCCACTATTTAGTGTTCCAAAAGTGCGATTAAAAAAAAAACGTTTATCGTTTTAGGAGCGGCCACGTTTTACTGTCTCAAAACAAAGTGATTTCTAAAAAGAAGGTATTTATTTTAAGGTGACACCGTCCTGGTGCTACTATAAAAAAATAGAGCGATTTGCGTAGGGGAAACCGCTTTTTGATGTTTTTTAGCAGGGGGCCGGTGTGGCCGCTCAGTTCGCATCCAACTAAAGCCATCACTGTTGGTGGCTCTTCGTAACGTTGTATACAAAGTAAACAGATATATTTTGCTTCTTGTTTTTATTTGCTTTATTCATTGCTGGAGGTTTTTTTAACGTTGGCTTATTTTAGTTTTTTCAATGCTGCTCCATTCACAGTGATAGATTTTTTAGACCAAGAACCAGTTATATGGGTGACCTGTTTTGCTTTACGCTTTTTATGTGGTAACTTCGCAGTAGGAAGACGGGATATGAAAAAATCTTTCATCTTTGTTTGTTTAGAAACACAACAGCTAGCCAGTTTATTGCACTCATTCACAGTAAAATTTAATTCTGTTTGAAGTGCTTGTCGCAGCTACACTTGAAGATATATAAAAAGTTTGAAGATATAGGCTATTAAAGTCATATCTATGACCGTCTTGCCCCAAGCATGCTGCTTTAGCAATCACATGCTAGGCGGCTATTTAAAAAAAATTTTTTAATCGTAAATATTGTTTAAATTTTACTTTGTCACACTACACTTAGCATTAAAAAACGTTTAAATTTAGTCATCGATTGATCAACAGATCGACTTTACTTTGTATCCAATTTTACACAAATCTCTGCCAAACACATTTTTACCTGTAATACACCCGAAACAATTACAAAGCTTCCAATTTTAATTTGATAACTTTAACTAAAATAGGAAAATAGAAGATAAAAAAATAAATGGAAACTTTAAAATTGAAAGAAATAGAGCAGATGTCCGTTTTGCCCTGCCTTCCCCTATATTCCAAATTTTAAAGGAGAGATCGTTTACCTAATTAAAAACTGTTAAACAAAATTTTTTAATTTTTCTTAAAGCTTTTTATTGACTAAGTTTAATGAAACAAGCACAAAACTACTAGTGAAGATATCAATAAAACAAAACAGTAAAAGTCAATTTACAATAAAATATATTGCGAAAAAGTTTAGGTTTTGGTGAATTCTTGATACGATAAGTTATAGTACATTTTTAAGGTCACCAAATTGTTATTTTATTTTTATCTCTATATTTATCCTCCTGACTCGCAGGAAAGCGACGGAGGCGCTATACATAGGGTAAGCAATTACCCCGACTTGCTTCCGGAGATGCCAAGATATTGCTGTCCGCTAGTAATTTAGTAGAGATAATACTGTAATTTAGAACTGCTTGTCAAGACCACCAAGCAGGGGAAAGTGCCGTAAAGCGTCTTTCCCAAGGACACAACAGAATGGCGCAAGTGGGTTTTGAACCGAGACCATGTTGATCATCAGTCCGGTGCTTTAACCACTCGACCATGCTGCCAACCATATTGTTAATCATTTGATAAGAAATACAGAATTAATTCACTTTAGAAATTGAGGTGTCTTGCCACGGCACTTCGCCGCACTCGCTGCAAAAGTAATCTGCAAATGTTTCACGAATTTCACAAGCTTCTTTATCATGTTTATTTCTTTGACTTTTTAGGCGAGAAAAGACGGCGCTTTCGCATGAAAATATTCCCTCTTCGCTTTGTGCAAACGCATGTTGCTGTCCACGTTGGCTCAACAAAAAATTGTGTAACACCACAGCTGCTTTTATGACTTTCGTCGTATTTTCAGGCGACAACCCAATCGGCCTACGCAAACATCGAAAGCGCGATGACATTATACCATACGACGCAAACGTTAAATTAACTGGCTCCCGTCGACAAAAACCTGAAAAAAATACATAAGTCTACATTGTAAATTATACTAAAAAGGTAGCCGAAGCTATTTTTAGTGTATGAGAAAAGAAGTCATCTCTAAAAAAGAAAAGGATCTTCAATTTAGGGGGGCCGCTACCGAGTGACCCAAAACATAAAAAGCAAATTTTAAGAGTCTTAAAACATAGTGATCTCCAAAAAAAAGTCTTTACTTTAACAAACACAAGTGACACAACCTAAGCAGAAGCCAAGCATGCTGCTGATTCAAAACATTTTTCTTTTGACATGCCATCAACGTCCTGGTGCTACTATAAAGAAGTAGAGCAATTTCTTGTGTAGAGGGGGGCCACTTTTTGATGTATTTTAGGGTGGCTCGGTGCGGCCGCACTGTTCGTACCCTATTACAGCCATCACTAGTTACACCTTGTGCACAATTTTTTTTATCGTATAGCAAGAGGATTAAACTAAAAACCACCATCCATTTATTAGTCAGTGCTAGCAATCTACTGTTGTTTTCTTAATTTAAAGCCCCCCCCCCCTACTGTAAACAGTATAAAATAAAATGTTGTTGACTTGACTGAATTAAAAGGCCTATGTTGAGAAAAACTATGCATTCTGATGTCTATTTAAAAAAGCTAGTTACAAAACAGCTAGTACAAAATAGCTGGTGCCACAAACGAACTAGTTACAAAAGGGTTAAGGTTAGGGTCAGCTAACCCTAACTCCTAATCCTAGCTATTTTGTGGCTAGCTCGTTTGTGGCACCAACTCTTTTTTGGCTAGCTGTTTTGTAACTAGCTCTTTTGTGGTATAATCCTGCATTCTATATAAGCTTTTATTTACAATTTACAAGCATTGACTACATAAAAAATTCGATTAAATTCAATAAAGCTAAATACCTTAAAGTTACCGCCAATCTTTCCCCAGCTGAAATAGGATTGCGTAAATGAGTTTTTTTTTTTTAATTGTTATACTAATTTTGTCGAGAAGTGCATCGAATAGCTCGGGAGTCATTCGAAAGGCAGTGATAAAATCTGTTTTTCTCAGCAGTCGCATATCCTGGTTTAATTTGAAGCAGTCTCCTGCAAAACAAATTAAAATGTTAACATTTTCAGAATTTAAATCATATTTTTATGGTTAGGGGAGGGGGTTTAATTTAAAAAATTTTGGAAATTGAAAATGGAGGCTTTTAAAATTTTATGATATGATAGTAAAAATTAGAAATAATTACTCTTTTTACTTTACTTGCAAAAAAAAACCATATATATATATAACTGCAGACAGTACTGTTTCGACCTTTCGGGTCTCGTCAGTGCAGTGAAGTTATGCTGGGAAAGAACAAGGCTCACCAATTTGAACCTTGTGGCTAATCTTCTACTTGTGGTTTTAAGCCACAGTAGAGTCAAAGCCCAGTGATGCCAAAAGAGCTCAAATCATATTAAATGATGAGCCTTGCATAGCGCAGCAGCATCACTGTCTTCCCTATATATACCTCCCTCAAAATTTAGTATGCCATTTTCTTCCAAATACATGTATCATCAATATTTTACTGTACTATAGTTGTCTTTATAAAAAAAACAACTTTGAAAGGATTTTTACATTATATGCAAGTGTATTCATTACTTGATATAGCTTTGATGCACCCAGAAGCTGAATCAGGGGGCAAGACATTTTAGTACCTCAAAAATTAAAAAAATTAAATAAACAGCTTTAGAAGTGTGTAAATGTAAAAAAGCTTGTAAAAATACTTTTATTAGCCAATTTGATGATGATTTTGAAATTTTGTTATTTGTCAACTATACTTACCCCCACCCAGGGGCACTAGAAGCAGGGTGGTAGGGGGGCAATTGCCATGTCTTCTCAGATTGCTTTAGCAGAGCATAGCCATGAGCTCAAGTAGATTTTTTTTCATTTGGAACGTATATTATTAGAAGTAACTTTTATTCATTCATTCACTTATTTGTCATTTTTATTTATCCTCTGATTTGCCAGACAACGTTGAAGGTTAAACTTAGGGCAACCATCAGGCAATTACCCAGACCTGCTATCGAAAATTCTAAGATATACCTCCTTGACTAAAATTTTAATTTAATTTTTTTTGTTTGTCTACAGATATGATTGTAGATCTATCGTAATTTAGAGAAGCTAGTTCTTTCCTGAGGAAAAAACAGAATGGCAAAAGGAGGTATTAAACTGCAATTTGTTGATTGTGTTTATCATCAATATGACCTTCCTACTCTCCTGTTCTTGTAACTTTTCAGACAAAATATTTAGGCAACTACTTATGGGAAACAGCAGACATGTATCTCTGTATTATCTAAGGTAATGCCTCATAACTCTTTGCTCTGTGTTTCTATTAACTCCAGTTTGATTTGACAAATTATTTAGCTCCTATGGTGTAATAAATGGACCACTCTATAATTTTGTATATTGCAAATATCTGTTTAAATGTTATTCTGTTTGCATTAATTTGATTTGCTTATTTGGGTGAAGCTTATTTTTGTCTAATTTGTTTTGTGAAGTTTCCTACAAATCTATTTTTTGGCACATCCTACATGGCTTTGTGATATTTTCTAAACTCTTCTTTTGTCTTTAATTTATTAAATAATGTGACTTGGGTTTTTATGAACCCTCTCCTAACTAATTTGCTTTTCCCCACCAATCTTTAATTCATAGTATATAAATTCCATATTTGATTCATCCAAGTTCTTTATTGGGATTGGCATTGAATCTACTTTTTCTAAACTGTGTTTGGTGAAAAACTCCGAAGTATTCCCATCAAAGTTTCCAAAACCAAGCAACCTATAGTGCATCACTATTGAAAGAAACCTCAAGAAATTTGAGTCTGAATCAACCTGAGAATCTGCTTGATTTCAGTTACATTTATGCTGGTGCATAGGTCAACCTTTAGCAAACAGTTATTCATCATTTTTTTTTTTTTTTTTTTATTTTTTTTATTTTTATCACTATATTTATCCTCCTGACTCGCAGGAAAGCGACGGAGGCGCTATACATAGGGTAAGCAATTACCCCGACCTGCTTCCGGAGATGCCAAGATATTGCTGTCCGCTAGTAATTTAGTAGAGATATGACTGTAATTTAGAACTGCTTGTCAAGACCACCAAGCAGGGGAAAGCGCCGTAAAGTGTCTTTCCCAAGGACACAACAGAATGGCGCAAGTGGGTTTTGAACCTAGACCATGCTGATCATTCCAGGCAAGCAAATTTTAAAGCAGGTAAAGAATTATTAAATACCTTTTGCTAATCACATGTAATGAGCTGATTGTATAGTAATTGCATTTTTGGGATCAATTCAAAACACTATTTTAATTAAAATACTTTATACTTAAATACAGCTCAATTAGTTCAATTCTAATCAGTGCACACACTGCACGAAATTCAGTCAAGTAATCAATTTAGCTCAAAGATAGAACAAAATAGCCATAGTGTAAACACTGAACAATGTTCAATGTGTGTTTTAATGAGCTCAGAAGAATAAAAAAGATTTGAACATATTTATTGAAAACAATAACTGTACAATAGTAGCAACATTAAACCTTTCCATTTTCAAACAACTGCCTGAATTTTTTCTCAAAAATGAATAAAAAAATCTCTTTGTAATACCGGTAGTTAAGGATTTGTGACCAAATTTGAGAAAAAAGTCTGTTTAACTTGTAACCAATCAATATACAGTACACTATTATTATGAAACAACCTCATGGCTTGCCGTTGCATTTACCAAGAAGCTCAAGCAAATTTTATTAAGGTTAGTGTTTATTTTAATGTCAGAGAAAAATGAGAAACTTTTTTATAAACAATGAACAAAAAGGGTATTGAGGAAGTAAATATTTGGCATGGGGTCTACTTTAAAGTCAATGGCAATGAAGTCATCATAACAACAAATTTTTGATTGTTAGCATCTGCATTTGATAAAGAAATTTTGAAAACTACATGTATTTCTATTATTGACAAAGCACCTGCATTGATAAAATACACAACACAATTGTTTTTTAGCAAACCTAATTTAGTGAAATTATTGCTCATTGACAATATTGGTAAACTTTGGTATCAACCATTCATAATACTAGCATTTTACAGCTATATAAGAAATAAAGTCATGTAATAATTTATAAATTACAATTTGGGAAGAGAGTAAAATGTTTTCTTGATCCATAACACGACTAAATATAACAGCATAAATTTATTCATCAGAAATTTAAAAAAAAATTTATAAATTAGTTTATTTTGATGCTCTGTATCATTTAAAAATGATTTAAAGTTTAAAATAAAAAAAATGCTTTAAATTAAACTTTGTTTTTTCATATTTTGCAGCCCCATTGAAATTTTTAAACCCACTATATAGGCCGGTTTTAAGGAAAAACATTTTTAGTATGAACAGGTTTATTTATATGGATACCATGTTTTTGTAAGGGCCTCATTAAATTTAAATTTTAAGTCCCCCTTTAGTTTAGAAAGCTGTAAAATCAATGTTTACATCTTTCTAAATCATAAAATAAGGTTTCAAAATAAAGTCCTTGTCATTAAAAGTTTTTTAAAAAACAAGAACCATAAAACTGTAAAAAAAATTTCTTTTGACCCCCTTTTTCATATTTATGTATGCAATTCTACTTATAATAAAAATTTAAAAAGCAATACATTAAACCTACCTTCTTGCCCTCGTTCTCTTTTTTGCGAAATAGGATGAGCCCAATGCTTTCTGCGTTTGCTTCTTTTTTTTAACAAAAACAAAAGATGAAGCAAAAGTTTGTTTTTTTAAAAAACGATTTTGCTTGTCATGTCGACGCCTGTTATAAAGCCAAGTCTAAAAACTTGACTTTTCAATCACAATTCTGATTATTGTACGCTACGCACGCCGACGCCTGTAGTGGAAACACCAAATTCGAAAAAATACGCTACGCTCGACACGCTGAATGCGCTCACGCCTGTAGTGGAAACGGGCCTTAACGCGTCCAAGTCATAAAATCGCGTTTCCACATTTTTTCGCGGCTACCTCGAAAAAAAAGGTTAAAAGCGTATTTCGTAATACCAATCAAACATCTGTAATTGGCCCAGATGGTAGGTGCTTTCACGCAGCCTGGGCCGTTAGTAAGTCTGTTCATAAATTAAAAATGACAAACCGAAACCGAACCTACCAAAACGGAAGGGTATCCACCCATTCCGATGTTCAGTGTGGGTCTGCTAATCGGCAAACGTCCTTTTCAAGACGGGGCAATGCTAGGATAAAACTGCCCTTTTCAGGGCACATTGCCAACAAGTTCCGAAGACCCACTATTCTTCAGCTGAACATCGAAGGCCTCACTGCAAGCAAGATGAACGTTCCTCATCACCTCGCTATGTAGTCTGAGGCACTCGTCATCCTTCTGCAGGAGAACCACTGCACTGATGCAGAGAAGTTGGTACTACTAAACTACCAACTAGCTGGGTTTTCTTTAAGCAGGAAGCATGGTCTTGCCACGTTTGTCCACGAGCGACTGAGATACACGCTTTTGGCACGCTTTTGGACCAATCTCCACCAACATCGGAGATCGAGTGGTTGTGTGTGGACGTTGATGGCTATAAAATAGTCAACGTCTACAAACCACCGCCAACGCGATTGCGAACCCTGGATCTCCCAGTGTTGTGTTTCCTCACCCCTGTCTGTACGCTGGTGATTTTAACTGTCGCCATGCTGACTGGGGTTACGACGACAACAGTCCGGACGGTGAGTGCTTAGCTGGATGGGCAAGTATTAATTGTCTTGCCCTCCTATACAATGCCAAGGACGCTGCCAGTTTTTATTCCGGCCGCTGGAACACTGACACCAATCCAGATCTAGCTTTCGCTAGCGTAGGTCCAGACAGTTGCTTACCGGATAGACGTATCCTTGAGAAGTTCCCCAGGTCACAACATCGACCTTCGCTTATTACACCGCCAAGGTTTGCTATGGCAGTGCCAAGCATGCCTGTTAAGCGATGGAACTTCCGCAAGGCCAAATGGAGTCACTACATTGCTTTGACGAATAAATTTGCAAAGACTTTGTTGCCGCCTAATTCACTTGATGTGGATGCGGCTTACCAGGACTTCTGTAACACCATTAAGAAAGCAGCCAAAAAGACTATCCCACGCGGGTATCGAAATAACTATATTCCGTGTTGGGATGGAGTGTGAATCTCTCTATAAACCTTTTTTGCAGTCTCCTCAGGGAGACGACTCAAGTTTGGCTGCTACAGCTCTGCTTGCCAAGCTTGACAGAAAGCGGAGGGATCGATGGTCCGAGGCAGTTCGGAGCATTGACTTCTCACACTCTAGTCGAAAAGCGTGGAGTATTTTGAACAACCTTACTGGTAGGTCACAACACTCTCCTCGTCACTGTCCCGTTTCAGCCGATGCTATTGCATCTCAGCTGTTTAGAAATGGAAAATACGAGGCTGTTGACCGCAAGTCATCTCGACTTGTCTCTCAAGAAGTGTCTGACCTTTGGAGGGCCACAACACCAGACGCAGTAAATATCTCTGACAGTTTTTTACAGAGAGAATTTACTGCTGACCTTCAACATTTAAAAGACCTGATTCCATCTCCCCAGAGCTTATACTCCATGCTGAAGCTGTTTTGAAGTCCTGGTTAGGTGACTTCCTTTCTTCCTGTTTGCGCCGACTCAAAATTCCCAAGATCTGGAGAAGAGCGCTTGTGGTCGCGATCCCAAAACCAGGAAAGCCCGTGGGGGACCCAAAGAGTTATCGACCGATATCTCTGCTCTGTGTCCCCTACAAGATCCTCGAGAGGCTTATCTACGCCCGCGTTGAACCATTAATCGATCCACTGCTCCCCAAAGAGCAGGCTGGATTTCGACGCGAGAAGTCAACCGTAGATCAAGTTGTTCTGCTGACCCAGAACATCGAGGATTCTTTTGAGGCTAAAAAGAAGGCCGGTGCCGTATTTATCGATCTGACAGCTGCTTATGACACTGTCTGGCACCGTGGCCTTACCTGCAAGCTGCTGAGACTACTTCCGGATAAGCACAGGTAAAAATGATCATGGAGCTTGTCCGAAATCGAAGTTTCACCCTTACCACCGATGACAGCAAGCAAAGCAGGCTACGCCGTCTTAAAAACGGCGTTCCTCAGGGATCGGTTTTGGCTCCCCTCCTATTTAACATCTATACGTACGATCTTCCTTCTACGATTTCCAGAAAGTTTGATTATGCTGATGATCTAGCATTGTTGCATTCTTCTGGAAACTGGAAGGACTTGGAGGGGACTCTAAGTCAAGACATGTCCACACTGTCAGCGTATCTCCAGACATGGAGGTTAAAGCTCAGTCACACTAAGAGGGTGACGGCAGCCTTTCATTTAAATAACCGAGAGGCCAAATGTGAGCTAAAGGTCTACAACAACGGTAGACTTTTACCGTTCTGTCCAACCCCTACTTATCTTGGGGTAAAACTGGACAGATCGTTCACGTTTCGTCAGCATTTAGTGGCATTACGCAAAAAACTATCCTCGCGCGTCACACTGCTGAGGCGACTCGTGGGCTCGGGATGGGGTGCTGGTGCTAAAACACTACGCATAGCCACCTTGTCTCTAGTCTACTCAACAGCTGAGTACTGTGCACCAGTCTGTTGTCGCAGTGCTCACACTCGCCTCATTGACAGTGTCTTGAATGACGCCTTGCGCATAGTTACTGGATGGCTGCGTCCCACTCCAACGGACCACCTACCTGTACTCTCAGGCATCCAGCCAGCTGAACTTCGCCGAATGGGAGCGACACTCTCCTTGGCTTACCGTGGATCTCTGGACCCCGATCATATCTTGTTTGGTCTATTAAGTGGGTCCTCAGATACTCGCCAAGTGAGACTAAGATCCAGACGCCCGTTTGTGCCAGCTGCGCGGAATCTATTGAACAACCTTGCCAGACTTG
Organism: Diplosoma virens; assembly: GCA_963680785.1. Classification (NCBI taxonomy): domain Eukaryota; kingdom Metazoa; phylum Chordata; class Ascidiacea; order Aplousobranchia; family Didemnidae; genus Diplosoma; species Diplosoma virens. The sequence continues at coordinate 6,861,489 of OY796888.1, forward strand.
GCATCCGCGCCTCTGAATGGACAAACCACAAATGGAAAACGGAGTACAGTGAAAATGCTTCCAGGCTCCGTGCTTTTGTGCCCGAGACCGGTGCCAGGCCTGTTGGAATGGGCTTACCCCGAGCAGCTTTGGTTAAGCTCAACCGCCTGTGGACTGGTGTTGAGCGATTCCATTCGTCCATGCACAAATGGGGTCTCGCTCCTTCACCGAATTGCGAGTGTGGCGCCTCTGAGCAAACCGCAGACCATGTACTAACAGCGTGCCCTATACATCGGGCACCACATGGAGTACGAGGTCTGACGGTTTTGGATGACGAAACTCGATGCTGGCTTAATAATATCACTGCCAGCATCTGATCCAGGCAGTTCAGCAGTCTGGGGTAGTAAAAGGATAAACCCTCGGCGCCAGTCCTGTTTGTGTCTGACCTGGAGTGGATACCCTTCAAACGACGACGACGACGACGATCTGTAATCCATAATAATAAAGTGCTTTCTACTACAGTACAAGTTACAGTTGGTTAAAATTATAGATTTCGTTAGGATTTGCAGTATTTTACTAGCAAAAGCAATATATTTTCTTTCGCATTGTGTTAGTGAAACATGAAATGTAATTTCTCCCAATTCTGTTTTCCAACATAAGTCTGCCATATCTAGAATGTAGCAAAAACAGAAAAAAAATTTAACTATTCCCTTAACATGATCAAAAGAAAATAATCAGTATGTTACGATCTTTGTGGCGCAATAAATAAAAATTGGAATTTTTACTTTAACATGCAGCAGGCTGCTTTCAGTATTTGTAAGTCAAAAGCTAGATAATGGCACGAAAACGCCAGTCTACTATCCATAACTTTTTAAATAGAAAAAGAAATTGTTTTATGGAAAGTGAGGTAGCTCTCCTGAAGATAAAAGTGTGCCTAAAAGTATGTCAAATAAAGTTTAAATTAGTGTTACTTCTTCATTCTCTAACCCAGTGGTTCCCAGCCTTTTCAACATACTATCTCACTTGTTCAATCTGAAAGTGTTTTTACCTTCCCTACATTTGCAATAATTGTAACACAACACCAGTAAGAAATTTTTGATAAATGTTGTTAACTGAATGATAATTATTTGATATTTTCTCTGGTTGTTAAACAAAATAATAATAGCAAGACAAAATTAGGCCTACATTCAGGAAACAAATAACAATAAAATCAAAGTACGGTATTTATAACCTGCAATGTGAAACTTCAGAAAAAAAGTAAACCCAATATATTTTGAAACATCGTTTATTGAGGACTAGTAGCGTATTTAGAGGGGGAAATCACTAATACGAAAAATCAAAGACAGATTCAAAGTGAAAACCTTTTTTTTTTAGAAATCACTTGGATTTTGGGAAGAAAAATTGACAAAACCGGGACAAATTCAAAATGAAGACTTTTTTCTACCATTTGAAAAATTTTTCCATTAAGCATAGTTGATTGTAGTTGTATGGCCCCTTTTTCAAAAATCCGAACTGTGTGCCACTGCAAAGAACGTTGTAGAATTGTGACGCATTCCATCATCATCTTTTATTGTTTTGTTTTTTTAAGTTGCTTGTTCGAGCATAAGCGCGCACCTTGAAAAAATACTCCATTCTCTGCCAGTATCCCAGCCCTAATAACTAATGAAGCCTTTGGCTTCGCCAATACTTTTGATCTCTATAATAGCTAATCTGCCAAAATAATACTTATGATGCGACACTCCGTTAGATACGTCGAGGATTATTTTCATTTCGTTAAGTACAATTTTTGAATGTTAATTTTGTCGGCCCAGATGGTAGGTGCTTTCACGTAGCCTGGGCCGTGAGTAAGTCTGTTCATTGATTTAAAAAATGACAGACCGAAACCGAACCTACCAAAACGGAAGGGTATCCACCCATTCCGATGTTCAGTGTGGGTCTGCTAATCGGCAAACGTCCTTTTCAGGACGGGGCAATGTAAAGATAAAACTGCCCTTTTCAGGGCACATTGCCAACAAGTTCCGAAGACCCACTATTCTTCAGCTGAACATCGAAGGCCTCACTGCAAGCAAGATGAACGTTCCTCATCACCTCGCTATGCAGTCTGAGGCACTCGTCATCCTTCTGCAGGAGACCCACTGCATTGATGCAGAGAAGTTGGTACTACTAAACTACCAACTAGCTGGGTTTTCTTTAAGCAGGAAGCATGGTCTTGCCACGTTTGTCCACGAGCGACTGAGATACGACAGAGTGGTTGTGTGTGGACGTTGATGGCTATAAAATAGTCAACGTCTACAAACCACCGCCAACGCGATTGCGAACCCTGGATCTCCCAGTGTTTCCTCACCCCTGTCTGTACGCTGGCGATTTTAACTGTCGCCATGCTGACTGGGGTTACAACGATAACAGTCCGGACGGTGAGTGTTTGGCTGGTTGGGCAAGTATTAATTGTCTTGCCCTCCTATATAATGCCAAGGACACTGCCAGTTTTTATTTCAGTCGCTGGAACACTGGCACCAATCCAGATCTAGCTTTCGCTAGCGTAGGTCCAAACAGTTGCTTGCCGGATAGACGTGTTCTTGACAAGTTTCCCAGGTCACAACATCGACCTTCGCTTATTACACCGCCAAGGTTTGCTATGGCAGTGCCAAGCATGCCTGTTAAGCGATGGAACTTCCGCAAGGCCAAATGGAGTCACTACATTGCTTTGACGAATAAATTCGCAAAGACTTTGTTGCTGCCTGATTCACTCGATGTGGATGCGGCTTACCAGGACTTCTGTAACACCATTAAGAAAGCAGCCAAAAAGACTATCCCACGCGGGTATCGAAATAACTATATTCCATGTTGGGATGGAGTGTGAATCTCTCTATAAAACCTTTTTTGCAGTCTCCTCAGGGAGACGACTCAAGTTTGGCTGCTACAGCTCTGCTTGCCAAGCTTGACAGAAAGCGGAGGGATCGATGGTCCGAGGCAGTTCGGAGCATTGACTTCTCACACTCTAGTCGAAAAGCGTGGAGTATTTTGAACAACCTTACTGGTAGGTCACAACACTCTCCTCGTCACTGTCCCGTTTCAGCCGATGCTATTGCATCTCAGCTGTTTAGAAATGGAAAATACGAGGCTGTTGACCGCAAGTCATCTCGACTTGTCTCTCAAGAAGTGTCTGACCTTTGGAGGGCCACAACACCAGACGCAGTAAATATCTCTGACAGTTTTTTACAGAGAGAATTTACTGCTGACCTTCAACATTTAAAAGACCTGATTCCATCTCCCCAGAGCTTATACTCCATGCTGAAGCTGTTTTGAAGTCCTGGTTAGGTGACTTCCTTTCTTCCTGTTTGCGCCGACTCAAAATTCCCAAGATCTGGAGAAGAGCGCTTGTGGTCGCGATCCCAAAACCAGGAAAGCCCGTGGGGGACCCAAAGAGTTATCGACCGATATCTCTGCTCTGTGTCCCCTACAAGATCCTCGAGAGGCTTATCTACGCCCGCGTTGAACCATTAATCGATCCACTGCTCCCCAAAGAGCAGGCTGGGTTCCGACGCGAGAAGTCAACCGTAGATCAAGTTGTTCTGCTGACCCAGAACATCGAGGATTCTTTCGAGGCTAAAAAGAAGGCCGGTGCCGTATTTATCGATCTGACAGCTGCTTATGACACTGTCTGGCACCGTGGCCTTACCTGCAAGCTGCTGAGACTACTTCCGGATAAGCACACGGTAAAAATGATCATGGAGCTTGTCCGAAATCGAAGTTTCACCCTTACCACCGGTGACAGCAAGCTTGGCCAAGTGAGACTAAGATCCAGACGCCCGTTTGTGCCAGCTGCGCGGAATCTATTGAACAACCTTGCCAGACTTGGCATCCGCGCCTCTGAATGGACAAACCACAAATGGAAAACGGAGTACAGTGAAAATGCTTCCAGGCTCCGTGCTTTTGTGCCCCGGACCGGTGCCAGGCCTGTTGGGATGGGCTTACCCCGAGCAGCTTTGGTTAAGCTCAACCGCCTGTGGACTGGTGTTGGGCGATTCCATTCGTCCATGCACAAATGGGGTCTCGCTCCTTCACCGAATTGCGAGTGTGGCGCCTCTGAGCAAACCGCAGACCATGTACTAACAGCGTGCCCTATACATCGGGCACCACATGGAGCACGCGGTCTGACGGTTTTGGATGACGAAACTCGATGCTGGCTTAATAACATCACTGCCAGCATCTGATCCAGGCAGTTCAGCAGTCTGGGGTAGTAAAAGGATAAACCCTATTAAAACGACGATGACGACGACGACGTTTGAATGTCAAATAAAATATAATGCATGACCGAGAAGTTCTAGTCATTACTATAACAAGTACGGATATAATAAGGAGGTAAGTACCGGTACCGCGGTACTTTTTTTCAGCAAGGTATTGAGTACCGGTATCGCGGTACTTTTAAGAAGTACCGTGCCCACCACTGCTCCTTTATCTCAAACAATCGATGGTAAGCGCATCAGAAACCCTCAAAGCAGATCCGCAGTATACATCAAATTAACATAATGCTTCAAATTTTTCTGTGTTTTAAAATAATCTTAGTTATTTTTTGGTTGTTCAAAGAACTTACTAAGTTTTCTTGGTTTTCCACATACCCAAACGAGTAAGAAACCCTGATCTACGATAGGCCTATTGTTCAACACGCTTCCAACATCAAGGCTGCTGTCTGACCATAGCTTCAGGCTTTGAACCATCAGCAGGCATAGTTGTTAAAGAGAGAAAAGAGAGACGGTTAAAGAGACGGTCTGATGGACAAAAGTAAAGCCAGACGTGCGGCAAAATAAACATTAAGGTAGACAGACATGTGCAAGGCACGATATCGCTCTTTCGGATGCAAAAATAAATCGTTTACGGCCTCAAATTTGAAACTTTTATGTTTTTAAAATGATTGTAAAAATATTTTAAAATAATTTTTTATTGCCATGTTTAGCGGAATAAGATTAAAACTCGCATGACAATCATTATGTGAATACGGGAAGTCAAGCTTTGTTCTCACTAGGCATGCCGTTCGACCTATAACAAAAGTATTTTAATAGCGTAATTAAAAGAAAATGATGTGACTGAGAAAGTCAAAATCTCTTTGGCGTAAGGCAAACAGCAAGATAGAAGACCTTTAAAAAATTTTTAGATACTCGTATTGTTACGTCATACGCGTAAATGTTTGCCATGTTGGAAGAAGGCCGATGAGTTTAAAACCATCGCAGTTTTTATTATTGCGCTGATATATTCAGGGCTGTCTTTATGTGCCTTCTCGTGATTGGTGTCTAGTGATACTGCGTGGTAATTGGACTATAATTTTTTAACTGTCATCGAGTGAATCGAGTGAATGAATCAAAGAGTGGCTGTCATCGAGGGAAGACATTGATTTCTATAGCAGAACTTATAAGTGATTTTTGCTGCTAACAGTTTCTTGGTCCTTTTGGACATGTCTACCCCTGGTAGATAATAATTTGATAGTCTTGTTGGTAATGGACTTTAACTTTGCTCGTTCGCCCAACATTGTCGGTAAGTGTGTGGGCAATATATTTGCATATGGGGATCGTTGCCGGAGGATTGGTCTACTATTTTTGCAAAACAAATTCTAACGTCCCGGAAAAGTTCATTCAAGAAAAATCCTTCTTGTCCTTTAATCCCTTGCAAAACAATTCAAGTGAAACGACAGCCAAAAAATGATTTTTTGGCTATTACATTATTGCAATGATAATAATTGGCGTAACTTACTATGCTTGTCTATGTATCGGGTTGCTATTGTGCCAAAACAAAAGGATATTTGGTTAAATTTATTCGTATTAAATAAGTAAGATTTCGGTGAATTGAAATATGTTATTACGATTTAGTCCTTGTGACAAAAAAGATGTGATTAGGTAAACCCGTTTGTAAACCAAGGCTGCTGGTCGTTTTATGTACATTTATAGTCAGGCATTGCAAACATTTTCTACGTTTAAGTACTTAACACTTTTTCATCACAAAAACTAATTTGTCTTACTGTACTGTCTTTCTTCGCATTTAGGGCTTATTTTTAAAACGATTAAATTGTAAACATTGTTATAAGTTTAATCATAAATAAAATTTTCAAGAGATTTGCATTTTAACATTTAATTTTTTCAGATCGGAATTTTTTGTTACTTGGTTAAAAACATTTTATAAATATGGTTGATTTGATAGCTTCTGCTTCATACAATTTTTGTTTTCTGGGCAATTCTTTGACAGCTAGTGGTTTACCTGCTGTTATACTTCATGTCGGAAGTTTGTTCACCAAAATCACAGTAGCTGGGGGGTGCTACTGTATGCGAAGAAATACTACGATGAATTCAGAAATTGATCCATGTTCTGTTTCAACTTTTTGTACTTCTGCGAGAAGATGAATTGAAAATTTTTGATTATCCAACATGATTAGTACAAGACTTATTTTACCAAAAAAATTTTTACGTCATTGATTGTAATCAATAATACCATACCGAGATGACGTCATTACACTATTTCATCATTACTTCATTATAAACGTCAGGTATGCTTTTCGTTCTATTAAATTGATAAATAGACAAAAACAGAAAAAAATAATTAAAACCAAAAGTAATTATTTCAAGCTCGAGCAAAGAAACTGATCTAGTAACTTCGATTCTTATTTCGTAAATTTAGTTGATCTTTTAAGTCGTTTAAGGGTCAGTGTTGACGCCTTCAAATTTAATTCTATAATGAGATTAAATTGTTTTAGTCTGTGTCGAGGACAAACTGTTAAGTTTAGTATCAGCTATAGGAGTGATAATTCATTTTTACGGTTTAGTCAGTACAAAGTTGTCGAGTGATTATTGACGATTGTTGGCGCTGTGAAATATTTTGAAAGTTGGTAAAGCTTGGGAGCCAAGTTGTACAAGAATGGATCGAGTTCTTTTGGCTTTGTGAATATATTCTTTATGGTCGCAAATAGGCATATAATATTTCCGAAGGTGCAAACCGGGATGTTTGTTAAAAGAAAAAAATTCGTCCCTAAAAAGCAGTGTTCTCTTAAAAGAATCTTCACTTTAACCCTTTGAGTGGAAGTGGTCAGCCAGACTGACCACCTCTTAAAATCAAAATTTTGCTTTTTAAAGCCAGTTTCAGGTCATAGAGTGGCAGTGGTGAGCAGCTCTAACCACCTTGGGTAAATCCTTTCTAAAAACAACATCGACCAAAAAATTTAATTTTGTATGTGCACCAATAGTAGAATAGAAACGAAAAAAGCCAAATTTTTTAAAAAATTATTCAAGGTTAAAGGGTTAAATTTAACTCGAATTTCTTAATTTTCGTCCCTTAAAAGTAGTGCTTTCTAAAAAAAAGATTTTTACTTTGAATCTGTCTTGGATTTCTCGATTTTTGTCCCGAAAAACAAGTGTTCTTTAAAAAAAAGTTTAACACTTAAATTGAAAATATTGGGACATAATGTTAACGGGCCGAGACGCCGGGACAAAACCCTAAAATCGGGATGCATGGTAAACCTAGTCACAAACCATGGTTTTTGCTAAGATTAGTTTTCTAGCGAATCCATTAGTATTCAGCCAGAACTAATTGTTTAAGAATCTCAGTCTCGTAGCAAATTATTTCTAGATCTGAATGAAGTAAATGAAAATGAACACAGCTTTACTTCAGCACAGGAATTTGGGTTACTGGTCCTTTCGGATTTCCGAGTAAAGTCTAGTTCGGATATATGAAATGGTCTTTGACCCACGGCAGGATTTCTTTTGGTGGGTTTCTTTGCCTGCCCGACCCTTCGAAGTTACCAGTGCTTGCACTCCCACCCTTGATTAAGCAATGCACTCTTGACTTGTGACCTGTAGAAATTTCTTCCTGTTTGCGCTGACTCAAAATTCCCAAGATCTGGAGAAGAGCGCTTGTGGTCGCGATCCCAAAACCAGGAAAGCCCGTGGGGGACCCAAAGAGTTATCGACCGATATCTCTGCTCTGTGTCCCCTACAAGATCCTCGAGAGGCTTATCTACGCCCGCGTTGAACCATTAATCGATCCGCTGCTCCCTAAAGAGCAGGCTGGGTTCCGACGCGGGAAGTCAACCGTAGATCAAGTTGTTCTGCTGACCCAGAACATCGAGGATTCTTTTGAGGCTAAAAAGAAGGCCGGTGCCGTATTTATCGATCTGACAGCTGCTTATGACACTGTCTGGCACCGTGGCGTTACCTGCAAGCTGCTGAGACTACTTCCGGATAAGCACATGGTAAAAATGATCATGGAGCTTGTCCAAAATCGAAGTTTCACCCTTACCACCAGTGACAGCCAGCAAAGCAGGCTACGCCGTCTTAAAAACTGCGTTCCTCAGGGATCGGTTTTGGCTCCCCTCCTATTTAACATCTATACGTACGATCTTCCTTCCATGATTTCCAGAAAGTTTGATTATGCTGATGATTTAGCATTGTTGCATTCTTCTGGAAACTGGAAGGACTTGGAGGGGACCTTAAGCCAAGACATGTCCACACTGTCAGCGTATCTCCAGACATGGAGGTTAAAGCTCAGTACACTAAGAGGGTGACGGCAGTCTTTCACTTAAACAACCGAGAGGCCAAACGTGAGCTAAAGGTCTACAACAACGGTAGACTTTTACCGTTCTGTCCAACCCCTACTTATCTTGGGGTGAAACTGGACAGATCGCTCACGTTTCGTCACCATTTAGTGGCATTACGCAAAAAACTATCCTCGCGCGTCACACTGCTGAGGCGACTCGTGGGCTCGGGATGGGGTGCTGGTGCTAAAACACTACGCATAGCCACCTTGTCTCTAGTCTACTCAGCAGCTGAGTACTGTGCACCAGTCTGTTGTCGCAGTGCTCACACTCGCCTCATTGACAGTGTCTTGAACGACGCCTTGCGCATAGTTACTGGATGGCTGCGTCCCACTCCAACGGATCACCTACCTATACTCTCAGGCATCCAGCCAGCTGAGCTTCGCCGAATGGGAGCGACACTCTCCTTAGCTCACCGTGGATCTCTGGACCCCGATCATATTTTGCATGGTCTGTTAAGTGGGTCCTCAGATACTCGCCAAGTGAGACTAAGATCCAGACGCCCGTTTGTGCCAGGTGCGCGGAATCTCTTGGACAACCTTGCCAGACTTGGCATCCGCGCCTCTGAATGGACAAATCTTAAATGGAAAACGGAGTACTGTGAAGGTGCTTCCAGGCTCCGTGCTTTTGTGCCCCGGACCGGTGCCAGGCCTGTTGGAATGGGCTTACCCCGAGCAGCTTGGGTTAAGCTCAACCGCCTGTGGACTGGTGTTGGGCGATTCCATTCGTCCATGCACAAATGGGGTCTCGCTCCTTCACCGAATTGCGAGTGTGGCGCCTCTGAGCAAACCGCAGACCATGTACTAACAGCGTGCCCTATACATCGGGCACCACATGGAGCACGCGGTCTGACGGTTTTGGATGACGAAACTCGATGCTGGCTTAATGACATCACTGCCAGCGTCTGATCCAGGCAGTTCAGCAGTCTGGGGTAGTAAAAGGATAAACCCTCGGCCCCAGTCCTGTTTGTGTCTGGCCTGAAGTGGATACCTCTTCAAACGACGACGACGACCTGTAGAAATGTATTGTTGCTTTTTATACTTTTTTTTCTTTTTTCTTTGTAAATGTACGTTTAAATTTTGAATGTTAAGACGCAGGTACGGTGACCATGCACAATTTTTTGTGCATGTTATAACGTATATCGTTTAGTTGCCGTTTCCCTATTTGCAACCTTTGCTCTATTTTGTCTTCAATTATTATCAATTGTTTCTTTTGGGTGCGAATAAAAACAAACTACTACTATATTTAAAATATCATTGCTACGACTATTACACTCGTTTTTATTATTGCTAAATTTAATATTGCGTCCCATGGTGGTTTTTTGTTCTATGAATATTCTGTTGCATAGTATTCATTGCTGCTTTTCGCTTGGTCCTAGTTTACGTTTTTATGTATATTTTTGGTCATTGTACGTATACTTTTTTCAACCAAAATTAAATTAATAATAAATAAATAGATATTAAAGTCGATTTATAACATTCGTCAAAGTAAATTTTGTTGCAGCTGTTTCCGTGAGAAAAGCGAAAAAATGCTCTTTAATTTTTTCTTTCTAAGGCGTTGTTGGCCATGGTCATAATAAATAGATCGATGACATTATTTGCTGTTGAACAAAAGGTTTAGTGCTTGAATCTGAGTGCAATTAAATTTTAATTAGTTGAATAAGAAATTAATAAGAAAAAGTTTATAAAAATTAAGTATGTATGAAGGGATGTTTTATTGTATTAAATAGTTACTAGTTAGAACAAAATATGGTGTGGATATGTGTGGACTGGTTGATGTTGTCAAACAGTTACTAAACAAGTTTGAAATAGGGTACTAATAAGGTGATATGTTATGTGTTAAAAAGTTAAGACATTTATAAGATTGGTAGAATTTGTGGTATTTGTTTTTTTTACGTTGATGATTGCCGCGTTTTCAGTCTGTAGTCAAGAGAGTGGCTGGATTAAGTGGGACGATGCATTGATCTCAAACGCAGTCGATACAATCACAATTCAATACCTACATGTAATTGCGTCATTCTCTTCTGTCCTTGAAAAAAAACACTTTACGCACTTTATCTGCTTGGCGGTTTTAGAAAGCTCTAAATTTTCCATCTCACTAAATAATAACTAAAAACCAAATAAAAACTTTCATTTAAATTACCGATACTAAAAATTTAGGTAGAATAAAAAACTTAAGATAATTTATTCTATATCCTACATTTTATTGTGATGTTTCGATAGAGTTCCAATTAAAGTTTATCATGGAAGTTTGGCAAATCTCATCGACCCACCGTTTCTGACGGCTTTTTCAACACAAAAATCTCCTACACCATTCCATAATTCCATTTTACACCATTCCATAAATCCATTCTCTCTCGCCTACTTTTTTAATAAAGTAATAAAGTTTTGACAAACTTTCCGATAAGTTTTAAACTCTTTTTGCTCCGTTACCCTACTTTATACCCATAGAATTTTTCTTAACTCTTTATCTGATTCAAAGGTAGTTCACCTCCGATAGATACCTGGTCACTCCTCTCTTCAAACTACTGATGAATAATAGTAAAAAAAGCGCCTTTTACAATCTTGAAATAGGTCAAAAAAATTTGTTTGTCAGCAAAGTAAATGTGCCAGGATTCAGTTAAATTTTGAACTGAAATACCAAAACGCAAAAGAAACACAGTACGGCATTGTACACATACAAAAACGATTTTTACAAACAGCGGTCAAAAGCGACGAGGAATGTCTTGACGAAACAAAGGGGTACGGACAAAGGAAAAGGTTGGGTTCCTCCGCTGTACAGTAATTGCTGAACAGTGGTATCATAATCAATCAAATAGTTTATTGTTTCTACAAGTTGAGATTTAGTTAGGCCCTGTCTTGTTTGTAATTTGTAATGCCTTTTGTATCTCCTTAAAGAGTTCATTTGAAGTTGTTCTAAAGCAACACCAGAATATTCATATTGATTATCACTACTATCTTTGCGTTTTCTTTTCTTGTTACCACTCAGAGAAAGATGGTCAGCATTAGCCATTTTTTATAAAAACTAAAAGTATATTCTTATTCAAACGACGGCGACGAAATAGTTTATTTATTTGAATAAAAAAATAAGCAGAAACAGCAAAAAACAACTTGCCGATTCTCTAGTGCCAAAAATTATGTGATGACTTCATTGTTTCATCCTCTTGATAATTACAAAGCAGGAAAGTTTTAAATCAAAACTGTTTGCAGATCGAGCTCTGGATCTAAACAACGGATTGCACATTTTTTCGTATTCAGCAACATACCAAACACCCTGAAAAATGTTTCCGTTTTGGTTAGAAAACAACTCCCGACATGAAGTATAGTTGCAGGTAAGCCACTAGCTTCGATGGAGACACCAACTAAATTTGATTATTTTTTGTCGTTTTGTAAATTCTTGAATTCCTTAAAATGAGCACTCTCCAGGAAAAGGACCAGTGTGTGTCTTGGTTTATAGAGACAAAATCAGACAGTTAGTTCGGACGTTTCTCTGGACTTGAATGTCTGATTTTTTCTCCGTAATCCAAGACACGTAATGGCCTTTTCCAGGGGAGTCCTCATTTTAAGCAATTTCAAGAATCTGCAAAAAGACAAAAAATAAGTAAAAAACTAAGTAAATGCAGCAAAACTGCAAAAGATAAAAAAGCATAATAAGATAATAACTTGAGTTTTTGTCTTCCCTTTTGCTCACACTCTATGAAAATAACGTCAAAAATGGATTTATGGCAAATTTTTGAAGTTGTAGTGATATTCATGGACACCCTGCATTTCAATGTAATCAAACTTTTCTTTTTTTTAATAATAAACACAACAAAATATAACTATATACTGGTAATACATATCAATATGTATAAAATAATTTTAAATGACATCGATACGGTTAATATGATTGCGATAACGTAATCTCCGAAAAATCGTTCTTTCAATAATTTTATAAAAAAAAGAGAACTGGAAGCAAAATGTCTATCAATTTTTCATTCCTTCCCATTTAACATGAGTTTCTACAATCTATACCACTTTTTTCCTGTCTGTTTTCTTTGCAATTATAAAGTTGGTAAATTATTCATAGAAATCTTTGCCAAACTATGAAAAAAAAGATCATAGTCACCTTTTGAAATCAGAGCAGAAAAAGAGGAGGAAAGCGAGTGAAGAAGCAGCGAGAAGTGTGGAAAGGAAGACGCTCACTCATAAAGGTGGGTACTTTAAATATTGGAACGATGACTGGAAGGGGTAGAGAGCTGGAAGATATGATGGAGCGAAGGAATGTAGACATATTGTGTCTACAGGAAACAAAGTGGAGAGGGATTTAAGCAAGGAACATTGGCGGTGGATGCAAAATATTCTACAACGGAGCTGATGGAAGAAAAAATGGGATGGGGATAGTGATGAAGGAGGAGCTGGCTGAAAGTGTCCTGGAGATGAAGAGGGTGTCAGACAGACTAATGGCCATGAAGCTGGAGGTAAAAGGGTTCATCCTAAATATAGTAAGCGCATATGCTCCACAGGTTAACAACAGCATGGAGGAGAAAAATGATTTTTGGGAAGACCTGGATGGTTTGATAGAAAGTATATCAAAAGAAGAGAGGATAGTTCTTGGTGCAGATCTTAATGGACATGTGGGCGAAGGAAACATGGGGATGAGGAAATATTGGGGAGGTATGGTGCTGGAACAAGAAATAAGGAAGGATCAATGGTTGTGGATTTTGGTAAAAGGATGGATTTGGCGATTGTCAATACTTCAAGAAAAAAGATGAAAACAGGGTGACGTATAAGAGTGGCGGAAAAAGTACCCAAGTAGATTATGTGATGTGCAGAAGAAGGAACTTGAAGGATATGTGTGATTGTAAGGTAATATTGAAAGAGTGTGTCGCAAAGCAGTACCGTATGGTGGTATGCAAAATGGCTCTTATGGAGAAAAAGAAAAAAGCAGAGAAAGTAAAGACAAAGATACGATGGTGGAAACTGAAAGAGACAAGCTATCAAGAAGCGTTTAGACAAGAGGTGACCAGGATTCTGGGAGACAAGGATAGATTATCTAATGAGTGGGACAAAACAGCAGAAATGCTAAGAAAAACAGCTGAAACTGTACTTGGAGTGATATTTCAGAAACGAAAAGGAGACAGAGAGACATGGTGGTGAAATGAGAAAGTTCAGAAGAGCATAAAAGAAAAAAAAGAGGCAAAGAAAGCATGGGACAAAATAAGAAATGAAAATACTAAAAAGATATACAAAGAAAAGAAGAGTAAGTCCAAGAAGGCAGTTGCGATGGCAAAGGGACATGCCTATGACAATTTGTATGCTAGATTGGAAACAAAAGAAGGTGAAAAGGAGTTGTACAGATTGGATGGCAGAGAGACAGAGCAGGGAAAGATGTAAAGCACGTGACAATTATAAAGGATGAAAATGGTAATGTGATGGTAAATTCGGAAGCAGTGTTAAAGAGATGGAAGGGAGAAACTGATGAACGAGGAAAATAACAGAGAACCTAGGACAGAGGAAGCAGAAGTGGTTAATGAAGAGGTAAATTGTGTCAGTAGAGAAGGATGAAAAAAGGTAAAGCAGTTGGGCCGGATGAGTTGCCAGTAGAAGTTTGGAAGTGCATGGGTAAGATGGGGATAAATTTTTGGACCAGACTGTTCAACAGACTATTAAAGGGTGAACGGATGTCAGAAGATTGGAGAAGGAGTGTGCTTATCCCAATCTATAAAAACAAAGGGGACGCACAGTGCTTTGGAAACTACAGAAAAATAAAGCAAATGAGTCACACAATGAAGGTATGGGAAAGAATTATTGAAACCAGGTTAAGGGATAGAGTAGAGATCAGCAAACAGCAATATGGATTTAAGGAAAGGAAACCACCGATGCCATGTTTGCTTTAAGAATGTTGATGGAAAAGTACAGGAAAGTCAAAGAGAGCTACATTGTGTATTCGTGGACCTAGAGAAGGCTTACAACAGGGTTCCACGGGAAGAGCTGTGGTACTGTATGAGAAAATCCGGAATAGTGGAAAAGTATGTACCACTAGTACAGGACATGTATGAGAGAAGCGAAACAGTGGTGAGGTGTGCAGTAGGAACTACAGAAAGTTTCGAGGTTAAGGTTAGATTGCACCAGGGATAAGCGTTAAGTCCGTTCCTGTTTGCAGTGATAATGGACAGGCTAACGGATGAAGTAAGGGGAGAACCACCATGGACGATGCTGTTTGCTGATGATATTGTGATTTGTGAAGAGACCAGTGAAGAAGTGGAGCGGAGATTAGAATCCTGGAAGTATGCATTGGAAAAAAGAGGAATGAAAGTCAGTAGGTCAAAGACCGAATATCTTTGCATAAATGGAGGAAATGACGACGAAACAGTAAAGATGGAGGATGCAAAAGTGCCAAGAGTAAAGGAATTTAAATATTTGGGATCAACGGTACAAGAAAGTGGTAGTTGTGAGAGGGAGGTAAAGAAGAGAGTACAGGCAGGATGGAATGGATGGAGAAGAGTATCGGGAGTAATGTACGACAGGAGGTTACCAGCTAGAGTAAAAGAAAAAGTGTACAGTTCAGTGGTAAGACCAGCAATGGTGTATGGACTTGAGACAGTAGCAGTCACAAAGGACCAAGTGGAAGAGATGGAAGTCGCAGAGATGAAAATGCTGAGGTTTGCTATGGGAGTGACGAGAAAAGACAAGATTAGAAACGAGCACATCAAGAGTACCGTTAAGGTAGAACGTTTAGGAATGAAGATGAGGGAGGGCAGGCTGAGGTGGTATGGACATGTCATGAGGAGAGACCAAGAGTATGTAGGAAGAAAGATGATGGAAATGGAGTTACCGGGAAAGAGGAGAAGAGGGAGACCAAAGAAGATTTTTAGACGTAGTGAAAGAAGATATGGCGAAAGTTGGTGTTAAGGAGACGGATGTTGAAAACAAAGATGTGGAGAATGATGATACACTGTGTCCACCCCTGACTAAAGGGAAAGGCCGAAAGAAAAAGAAGCCACCTTTTGGCTAAGAAACGCTAATAATTTTGAAAGACATAAATCGTCTCATAATGCAACAAATTAAAATTGTCAAATAAAGGTTAAATAGTCTTAATTAAACAAATTATCTGTTTATAAGTAAAGAGCAAAACGTTTTTATAAATTTTTTTAATATTTTTATAATTTTAATATCTCAGTTGTCTTTTTAATTTGAATCATTGGTATACATGTATTTTGACCTGAAGTGCAAATAACACAAAAAATAACAGCGTTCGAAATAGACATCTCATCTATGAGTCAAAATTCCGCGTAGATAAGAACAAAAAATGCTTGCTTTACAAGGTTAATAAAATGCTCTTTCCCCCGGGTTGACAAACGCTGATAAAACTTAAAAGAATTATTAAATGTTTTAAACACACAAGTATGAAAAACAATATCTTTCCGCAATAGAAATATTTGCTATTTTACAATAAATATTTGATCATCTTTGGGATCTAAAAAGTCGCGCAAAACAGAAAAAGACGTTGCACTTTGTAGTTTATTTTGATCTTTAATACAGGTGTGTATTTTAAACATATTTTGTTTTTAAAACGAAAGCTTTTTGCATCTAGCATTTAATAACATTGTTCGTCAATTTTTTGATAAAACATTATAACATCTTCAATAGAAAAACCACAAACACAATAAAATAATCATTTAGTTATGGTTTTGTCTAACTATTTCACTTAAATTGTTTTGCAAGGAATCAAACGACGAGAAGGATTTTTCTAGGACGAACTTTTCCGGGGCGTTGGAATTTGTTTTGCAAAAATAGTAGACCAATCCTCCCGCAGCGATCCCCAAGATCAATGAAATTCTGCTACTGAAAATCACAGCAGATACTCCTGTTGCGACCAAACTTGCCGATCCAGGAGCCACTTCACGTTTAATTGTGACACTGTTGGCATTTCCAATGCAGGTTCTGGCATTTTATTTTGTCTAGTTTTTTCTTTAAGTTTATAAATTGCCCAGTAAAAATTACTGGAGCAATTCAAAGATGATAATGCTCGTTTAAAATAAATAGTTTAAATCAATAAGTATTTTTCTATGTACTAAAAGACATATTGTTGAGACTTTTAACGGTTAAAACATTTTATACGCTTGTAAGTCAGTGGCGTGCACTGACCTCTTGAGACTAGTCATGCAATTGGCGTGCCAAAAACTGGTCATGCAGTTGGGTATTTTATGGTTAGTTAATCAGTAGGATATGCAATATTTGATGGGTGGCAGAAAGAATTTTGTGTGAGATTTCAATTTTTTGTCCTAAAATTATGGTGTTGTAAATTATGTAGAAAATTGATGCTAGAGTTATGTTCTCTAAAAAAAAGGTCATCACTTGAAATGAGTCTCTGAATTTCTATATTTTTTGTCCTAAAATGAAGGTGTTCTCTAAAAAAAAAAAGTAATTTCTCAAATCAATCTTAAGTGTTATCTAAAAAAAAGACCTCGTCTTGATCGGCCTCGCATTTCTCTAATTTCATCCCAAATCAATGCCGATTTTCATCCAATTAAAAAACATATACCGTTACATCATCGCGCAAAAGTTCGTCATGCATTCCTTCAAAAATGGTCATGCAACGCATGACTTGCATGCCCTGACCGCACGCCACTCTGGTAGAAATACTCTCGGGGATGGAAATAGTATTTTATTTCGGCTGGGTAAAAGTTTATTACTTATGGTTGTCTCGTGTTTTAACTATTAAAATATACAAAAACACAGCCTTGGTAATTGTCTTATTTTTTTTCAAAGACAAATCGTACACTTTCAAAAAGTTTTTTCGATGTGTTCATTAAAGGCAATCAGTAGAGACGACAAGCTAACTTCAGATGTATAATTTTTTGCTTTTTAATGATAAAAGTTTTAATTTTAGAAAATGCAAAAAACCAGCAAAACTTATAGAAAGCGACAGTTCATCCGAAGTAACCTATGATTCTGAAAAAGAAAACAATTCAAGCTTTAAAAGTACGCTACCTACAACTTCTACCCGAAATTTTTTCTTCTAATTGTATTTTCTCTTATACTTTTTGTTTAGATTTGTTTTGAGCTATGCCACTTTTTACGTATTGTTTTACCTTTTATAATATAAAACTTATAAGAACTTTTAACAATTATCGCGATTTTTTCGGCCCAATTAAAGAGGCAAAATTTTAACTCAGTGCTTAAACGTTTTTGGTATTGTTCACCCCAATTATATAGAGTTTTGAATTTTATTCATCCAAAATATGATAATATCATCCAAAATATGATACCTATTGTACATGTAGAATCCGAAAAATGTAAAATGCGAAAGCAAGAAAAGCAAAACAGCAATTATTCAATTTATTATAAACAGTTGCTTACAATCTTGGCATTCTACTCAAAAACTATTCGAAAAGTTGGGTGGATAGCAGCATAATATTGATGACGAACGTAATCGACCTGATAGCCGTTTAAAACCTGCTCCCGTCATTCTGTTATGTTTTGGAAAAAGACGTTTTTAAATTGAACCGTTAATCAAAAAAACTCATTTTCTGAATTTAATGGTTTAATTAACTTGAGACGCTGCAAGAAATAAAACACAATTAAATATACGTTATACATATTCTACATAAAGACTACTAAACTGAGAGATAGTACAAACAGAAGAGGCGGTTAAATGCTTGAATGATGCGGTTAAAGATGATTATTCTTAATTACTGAACAGTGCAAGCGTATAACAAAAGCAAAGCAATAAACTAATTACATTCCTTCGATAAGTCGAGTTCGGTTCCATAATACAACAATTTTATCGTGTTTTCTGCTTGGCTGTCTTAGCAAGCAGCCCTAAATTTCAATCATATCTCTAAATAAAATTTTAAAGAAAAAAGTAAAGCCAATATATTTTAAAACATTGTTTTATTTAGGACGTTTCGGAATTATAACTCATTCCATCATCAACAAGAATGATGTTAAAAGTTCATAGTAGCAATAAAATAGCTTAAAAATTGTTAATAAAGAATTTGATTGATTGAAAGAGAACTTTCGCCTTATTTTACATTTTTTGGCAGCGTGTTTCAGTGGTTAATAGCGCTGTGATTGATGGCAAACGTGATTGAAACCGTCGCGGTTCAAAGCCTGCTCTCGCCATTCTGTTGTGTCCTTGAGAAAAACACTTTACGGCACTTTTCCTGCTTAGTAAGCCTTAGTAATCAGCCCTAAATTTTGATCATAAAATATAAAATGTCTTAAAAAATTTCTAATAGACAGCAATATCTTGGCATTTCCAAAAGCAGATCAATGTAATAGCTTGACAGTTTCTCTATGTAATGTATAGTGGCACCAGTGGCGTACGCAGAAATTTATGAAGGGGGGGGGGGATTTGGAGCCAAAAACACGATTGCTCGAAGTGGTCCTGGTAATGGGCAATTGCACTAGCATGAATTTCTTTTTATCAAACCGTAAAACTAACTATTGAAAAGGTATGTGCAGGTAATTCAATCAAGACAAGAAACTTTCCAAATTAAAAGCAACTCGTGTAAATTATGAAAACAATAGGTGGAAAATCAAACAAACAAAAAAATAACCTTAACAAATATTTAAAAGTTTTTTTACAGGCTTGTATTCAAACGTTTTTTTCACTTAATCTGTTAATTACGTCATCAGGGCAAGGCGTGTGGCTCCTATAAATATTTAATAATGCAACTCTATTCATTCGAGTGGTACCAGTTGTGTTTCGTAGCTCGTTTTTAGTCTGCGTAATGTGGAAAACGATTGTTCACTAGTGCATATTGTCACCGGAAGAGTTAACAAAATGGTCATCAATGTAAATATGTTCGGAAAAGCATCGGAACTGCATTCCTTGATGCTGCTTAACGCATCAGTTGGTCTTTCTGCTGCGTTCTATCGAAAAATTTTTCTGTACCATAATATTAGTTCAGGCACTAGTTCTCCCGAGGATTTCGTTAAATCATTTTCGTAAAATTTTTCCAAAACTTGAATACTTTCAATTTGTTGAGGAGTTGGTCCACTAGTTGGAGAGAAAATTAAACATTGAAATTGACCAATAATCGATTTGTGGGCTGTAAATCTTGCTTTGAGAGTGACAATAAAGTTATCAAGAAATGGAATAACAATCCCTACTCTAAAATATTGTTGATCTGTTGCAGCAGCAGGTTGTATCGATTGGTCTGTCTTGAAGTAAGGCGTGGTGTTTTCAAAATAAAATCTTTGATTTTGGCCGTTTCTTGCTCAAAAGTATAGAGGAAGTGAAATTCATATTCGGCTTTTTCTCTAAGACACTTCAATTCATTTGCAATATTATGTACAATATTGACGGCCTCAAGAAGGTTTATCGACTTTTTTTGCTTAACTTTGCACAAAACAACATTGTATCCAAAAACGTTTTAAAATTAAGAGAGCAATGCAAAATTCACTTTGCCTAATTGTCGATAGCAACTGCAGAGCTCGTGATGAAGTTTCTCTGTCTGGCCATGCTGAAATTTCTGCCAAAGCTTCTACAATGGTAAATTGTAAATTTGAAAAAGTACTAACACTCTTGTGTCGATCGACCTATCTGTTGGCACAAATTTAAACAAGTTTTTGAGCTTTTGTTGTTGACGAAATCGTGTTGATGCATGGGAACAATAGTTTCAGTTCACAATTATTTTGATGCTCCAAAACGTCAAAACATTTTACCCAAATCCAAACTTTTTTCGGGTGATACGCCTGCGCATAGAATATATTGTATTTTGTCAAACAGCGAAGCAAAATTAAACAAACAATTTAATTTTAAAAAAACATTATCATGTTCTTGCGTTGTCCCAGTTCTTTTTATTCAGCAAACTAAAAACTTTAAAAAAACAATACAAAATGATTGAGCCGGCATCTTCACTGACCATTGCTGCCGGAGGAGTAGGTTTTGCAGCTGGAGGACCAGCTTCCGTTATAATTAGTGCCGGATTTCTGCTGGTGGGAGTGATAGCTATGGGAGAATTGGTTTATTATTTTTGCAAAAAAATTGTACAGCTGGAGAACAGTTGACCAAAGAAATTAAATAATTTTGTTGTTTTTTTGGGTATCATTTAATTGAAAAACTCTGACGACTCAATTTTTGATATTTTTATTGAAGATATTGTTATTTTTATACTTTAGTTCCAAAAGATTTAAGTATTTCTCCATTAGTTTTTAATAAATGTATTAAATAAAGTTTGGCGAAATTCATAAAATTAGCGCAAGAGATTTTTGATACTACAAAGATTGATGAGCAGTTGAGCACTGTAATATGAGCTACTAAACATAAAAATCATTCGGTTCAACACAAATATTTTTAAAATTGAAATGATTCTTTACAAGATTTAATAATTTTTCGTTCTTGTTCTGCAGAATTTTTTGATTTCAGATTAAATGGTTCGAAATCTAATGTAAATAATAAAAACTATTTATTCCAAACACCTTCTAATAAATCATGACTTTTGTAATCTGCGCACTGATTTTCAATTTGTTCTAGATTTCTATTCTTTATAACCTAGTTAAAAATATTTCATAAATATGATTGATTGGATAGTATCTGCAACATACAATTCTTATTTCCTTGGCGCCTCCATTACAGCTAGTGGCTTACCTGCTGCTATACTTCAGGTCGGCAGTCTACTAACCAGTGATGTAATCGCGATGTACGATTTATGCAGTGATGAGCAGTGATGTACGATATATGCAGTGATGTACGATATATGCAGTGATGTACGATATAGACCCAAAAATTTTTCCGAGACCGAGGCAAAGATCGAGACCGAAAAATTTTATCAAACTATAGTGCGTTTTTAATTATTCCAAAAACAATAAATTTATATTCTAAGATTACATTTTACATAAACCAGCATCTCTATCATGTTGAAAAGAGCTTTACTCAAGTGATTGCGTCATAAAACAATACGCTTTAAAAACCCGTTCAACTAGAACAGAAGAAAGCCGAAACATACAAAGCACGCTGGTTAACAATGTCGAAAAGCAATCAAAAAAATTTAATGAATATTCATTAAAAATTTTTCAAAACTTAAAAATGCTTTGAGAACGCTCATCATGAATATGGTTGTCATGGACAGCGCTATATTCCATCATAGATAAATTCTAACACTGTATATTCTACCACGGGGGTTTGTTTGGTTTTGGGAGTTGGGATTAGAGTTAGGGTTAGGGTTAGAGAGGGATTAGAGTTAGGGTTAGGGTTAGAGAGCGTTAGGGTTAGGGTTAGGGTTAGGGTTAGGGTAATAAATGTACTTGTCAACTACTGTACTCTGTACTCTGTACTCTGCATTTGGCAACTTATAGCGTTATAAATCAACAAACAACTAAAATCAACAATCAACATGGTGTGATAACGTGGTGGAATATAGCTATGGTTAGAAGTTACCGCGCTGGAATGTGCCGTGGTGGAATTTACCTTAGTGGAATATACCTTAAACCGCAAATATTTGATTATTTCGATTATCTGTGTTCGTGTGTTGTATTTGTTGGCTATGTTCGGTTTACATAGAATAGAATGAGTCTAATTAATCACCTAAAAAAGGTTAGAAATAATGACGAATTATGCAAACGAGTTAAAGCTGCTTAACAACCCGCTTGTTTTTCTTTCTGTATTACCCCTGTTTATTTTCTATCGATCTTTGGGTAGGTTGATCGAAGTAGTTTTTGGCTGTTTTTCTCGCTTAAGTTACACTTTGGTATTTTGTTTTAAGCAATTAGATTCATACAATGACGATTGCAGAAAAATATGGTACAAGAAGCGGTTAAAAGCCGAAAACACAATCACTATAATTCGTGATGTCTTTTACAAAAGGAAGGCGTGGAGCAACAAAAAAAGGAGCCACTTTCAAACATTTACTTATAAAAACAATTAAAATTATTTATTTATCACTGATGTTATTTTACCTTTATTTTTATCCTTCTGACTCCCTAACGTACAGGAAATTATTTATGCCACTCATAGGAGTACGCAAGCGGAGTTTCAGGGGTCAAAACCCCCTTGAAGAATGATGTCAGCCATATATACATGGTAATAAGTAGGCTTCAATAATATGATTTTAGTTTCTATTGTTTACCGCGCTTTATAAACTTAATTACTGCTTGCGCATCAATTTTTGCTATCGCCTAAACTGCGTCAAAGTTAGATGATGTACAGCTGCCACTGTGAAAAGTTAAAATTATAAAATATTGAACGTTAAACATGGCAATGGGAATAAACGAATAAAGAACCGGATACGTCCATGGCCAGAAAGATCATGGGGTTTGTTCGAAACCAAAGTTTCACCCTTACACGGCCTATTATTTTTTGTGTTGTCGGATTTCTGGAATCAGCTAATACTTCACTCACCGGGTGGTTAGCCCAGTGAGCTGCACCGCACATTCTCAGGACGCCTGACAACTGTGCGGACGTCCCCTGAAAAGTAAGAAGTTAGCTACGCCCTTTACTTAACGACCTCGAGGCGCCAAGCTGCAAACCGGCAAGCCGGTTCACACAGGGCTACTGAGCTCTCCCGCCCGCTGTGCACCGATGATTACATTGAGTTAGCGGGTGCACCCGCCGCCAATATCCGAACTCCGGTCGAGCGGCAATTTTACTTAGCCAATTTCCGGAAGCCTTCAAAAAGCGGCAAGTGACAGTTTGAGCATACTCTTTATTCAGTACGCCTTCCAAAAAATACGAGGAAGCCGAACCAAATCCGACTAAGTCCAAAGTCGAAAGGCCTCAGACCAGTCGGACCGGCCGACTCCCAAGAAATTCCAGAGATGATAACTTCATTGAGTGTCTCAACCTGCGACCAAGTCACCGGCACATGCCAGAGTCGGACCGTCGAAAATCGACCGCCGCCGGACTCCGGCCCCGCATCAGGTTCCCGTCACCGTCCAAGTAAACCAAAGTCCGGCAGCTTGCGCTGTCCGCCGCCGAACATCGACCCCAGAACAGACCTAACTCCGGCGGAGTTCGCTATCTGCCGCCGGGCTTCAGCCCGCCCAGGAACTTGTCATCTTGTCTCAAGTATGTTTACAGCCTTCTCCAAGGCCTTCTTAATCTTCATTTTCAAGAGAGAGTGACAACAAACAAAGCAAGTTTCATTTTCTGAATAACAGCGTTTTTCAGGGATCGGTCTTGGCTTCCCTCTTTTTCAACTTCTATATGTAAAACCTGTCCTCCGCAATATTCAGAAAGTTTACCTACGCAAACAATTTAGCATTGTTGCTCTCTAAAAATTGGAAGGCCTTTAAGGGGACTAATTCTCCTAGGAAAATTGTAAGGCCTTTGAGGGTACTACGTACTTCTCTGAAAATTGAAAGTCAAGACATCATACACTTGTGGCGTATCTCCGGACTTGGAAGATCAAGCTCAGTCACACTAGACAGTAAAGGCAGCTTTTCATTTAAATACCGAGAGGCCAAATGTGTTTACCATTTTGTCCATCAGCGATAAACTTTTACCATTTTGTCCAACTCCTACTTGTTTCGTTTTGTGGTAAAACTCTACACATCGCTCACGTTTCGTCACCATCTAATGGCATTGCACAAAAAAACTATTTTTCGCGCGTTACGCTGCTTAGGCAATTTGTAGGCTCAGGATGGCGTTTTGCTGCAAAAACACTGCACAGAACTGCCCTTTCCCTGGTCTACTCAACAGCTGAGTACTTCTTAGCAGTTTATAGAGTCTTAGCGTTCATACTAGTCTCATAGACATTGTCCTGAATGACGCCTTGCGCATTGTCATTGGATGCCTGCGTCCGACTTCAACGGAGCACACACGCATATTGTCAGGCATCCAACCAGCTGAGCTGAGCCAGCTGGAACGACTGGACCTAGAATCCCAAAAAATGTCCTCTTTCCACCTTCCTAATAAATTAACACGTTTTCCATTTTTATCACAAGCAGCATCGCTGCTACTACTGTAATCTTATTCCAAATCACTTCGCATTGGTTCAAAGTTACTATTTTTACTACCACTAAAATAATTAACTAACTATCATTTGATATTCTAAAAAATGTTTGGAAATAGCCCAAGCAGTGTTAATATAATTGCAAAACAATGTAAGTACTAAAAATGCTGCTCGTTTGCAACTGAAAATGAGAAAAACATTTGTCTTAAAATTTAGGGGTGAAGACCGAAAAAAAAGTCTTCACTTACATGTAGAAACTGTCTCTGATTTTCGAATTTCGGCTTAAGACCATAGTGATCTCTGAAAAAACTAATTCACATTGTTTTAGATTTTCAGATTGAGATCTTTGAAACAGATTGTTTACGATTGAATTAATATTGAATGTGTTATAATCAAAATTTTTATTAAATGGCAAGCGTTGGCACTTCGCTGACGACCGTATTGCGCTAATTCTTAACATCCGGTTTAATAGGTGGTAAAAATTGACTTGGTAAAGTATAAATAATAATCAATTTGAAAAAAATAAATTGATCTAGACATAAAATATTAGAAACATTAAAGACAAAGATAATCTTGTAATAAAAAATTAGAATGCTGTCATAAACAGCGAAGTGCCAATGTGATATCGGTCGAAATTGAACGATTGGACACCCGTGGGCTAAACCAATGATACTAAACTTTGGTGCCGTTGCACTTTGTGTTGTTTTTAATTGCTAGGTCTGCCGGAAAAAATTATTTTAAAGCTTAAATCTTTGAAGCTCTAAGTTTTTAAAAGTAAAAATAGATAAAAAATTATTTTGGCATAAAATTACATGAAATTAGCAATTTCATAAAATTAGCAGTTTTTCTTTCCCTTTATTGATTTATTGATAATAAGTTTTGTGCTTTCATTAAACTTCTGACACTATCTTTTTTGTCGAATTCCCAAAATTAATCTAATAAAATTGTTTGCTGTTGACAGAAGCTTTTTAACTAGAGTTTTATTTCCATTACACCAGGTTAAGATACAATATTGAAGGTTTATTATATTGAAGATTAATAATTAATAAATTAGAAAGTAGGTCAACTTCAATCAGTCGCTGAGCAAAGATTTTAAGCGCTGTCTACCTCTCCAATACATCATTCAATAGCAAATTTTCTGACAAATGAAGAAAGTTAACGGTTTTTCCATTACATTTGTGTTATTTTACAATACAAATTAGAGCACGAGAACAGTTTGTTATTTAGATTTGAGTTGTTTAGATTGTTGCGTAATAATCCATTTTGCAATCGGTGTGCAGTGTATCGGCATTTACTAATGACAGTCAACAAAGCAGCACAACAAGTTCAAGCAGGCCTTACCAGCATGGTACGTCTGGCCATCTGTACGGAGCCAGACCTATCCACCGCTACACTTGTAAGCCGATAATCTATACATCTAATCTAATCCAAATTAGATGCACTTTGCCTGACTTTCTTCTTATAGTAGCCACACTTAAGTCACATATTATTGCCATCTCGTCAAGTCATTTTTACAATGTTAAGGCAGGAGTGCAAAAATTTTTTGTTAAGTTATGTCATTTTAAGGATAGTTATGTCAAAAATTTTTATGCCTCCGGCATATTCATATTATTCTGAGTACATTGCAAGTTACGGTCGCACGGGAAAATCTTCTGGTCGCGCTGTGCGAGTGCGCGACCGGGTTTTTGCACCCCTGAATTAATGAAATAATACACTGTACATACAAATAACTAGCATGGTGCTTTAATGTTCTGAAATCTGTTCTTTTATGCTTTTTTACCATTTTATTTTAATATTAGTTTTGCGCAGTTCTCTTCCTTGCCAAAATATTTCAATAATAGATATTATATCCATAAGCATAAAACCTCCAGAAAGAACAAGAGCAGGCTGTCCTGAAGCCGTCAATCTTGCTCTTTTTGTAATCAAATTAAATATTTCATGTTCCATTTTATTCAAATGTTTACTTTACTTCCCGAATTATTTTCCGTGTGTTCAAAAAATCTGAAACTTGTGTAATACTTTGTTTTAGCTATTTTTTTGCAAATCTAAAAAGTTTGCTTTATCTTTGTTACTGTGGCAACTACTGAATGTTGCCGTTTGGCAACATTGATAAGTAAAAGGTAAAAAATTGTAAAACTCGAAGCGTATGTTGTAAATTTTTCAGTTTAGATAACCGTTATTTATTGAAAGCAAGTAAAAAAACGCGAGTTGCACACTATGTTTGACTATTCAATCAAGAGTTAAAGGCAACAATTTTTGTTTTCTATGAATCACTTGTTACGAAATGCCATAAATCAGTTCTTTTGGTCGTTTAAGAACAAACCAACTTTACTTTTGCTGCACAATATACGGGTGTATCCAGATGGACAAAGCTTGCAGCGCATTCGCTTCTGGCTGAATTGGGGCCAGTGAGCCAAGCTGTTATACGTCACATCAGCAACCGGCAGAACAACCCTGCCCCTATTGTCTTTAGGTGGGCATGAAGCCTTGTCGTCCATTGATGGACACAAAATTCTTTTAGAGGCATGTAGTTAAATTGCTTGACCTATACATCGATAAAGAACCCAAGCATTTTGAACGGCTACATCTAAGCAATAGTACACTCTTTTCAAGTACCATCTTCTATTTCTGATGTCAGTACAGTAGAGTTCCATCAGTCGCACAAGTCTACTTCTCCCATATGCTGGTTACATTCTTTGACAATATATGGCTTCTCAACATCAATTCTTTGCTTGTCTGCCACACTCCAACGCTTGCACTTGTCTTTTGGTTCAGTACTGCAGTATGACAAAATGAGATGCACTGGTTTGCTATCACACCATTTCACCAGGGCGATATGCTCATTTTTTTCCCATTTGCTGTCAAGACTGCCACAATCTTGATGCTTCAAATTGTCAGATGCCAGAGTGCAACCTTTCAATCGATTTGATCTGATTGTAGCCACTGACCAAATGCTTCGTTCTTTCAATAAGGAAACTAAGATGAAAACCAGTTGTCAAAGTACAATTTGAAGTTTTTATTGTTTGGAAGTTTTTTAACCAACCTTAGTACAACGTTGCGATCTCCTAGCAACTTCATAGCCT
Source organism: Diplosoma virens (assembly GCA_963680785.1). Classification (NCBI taxonomy): domain Eukaryota; kingdom Metazoa; phylum Chordata; class Ascidiacea; order Aplousobranchia; family Didemnidae; genus Diplosoma; species Diplosoma virens. The sequence goes on from OY796888.1 coordinate 6,889,006, forward strand.
TGCCAGTATAGCCTACACTTCAAAATCGCAGATCAGCCCGGAAATTCCTGCTCTTGCAAATACTTTTAAATCCCCAACGATGGGGTTGTTTTTTTGTAGTGTTTTAGTCCTAATCGTCCTTTAAAAGGGATGATTTGTTCATCCACAAAATGTCTCTCTTCTGGTTCAATGCATGCCATGGCATCTCGTAGTCGCTTCAGGAGCGGAGATACTTTAAAGAGTGGATCATATTGGGATAATCTCAAGGTTTTGTTTGAGTATTGTCATTAAAATGTATATGACAAAACAAAAGTTGAAATCGGTTTCTCGACATAATGTCTGCAATTAGGGGAAATCTTGAAACGTTTGACCAGTATGTATAATACGACCGGCAGGGAAAAATTCCTGTATATAATAGTATTCCAATGAACTGCTCAATTTTCTTTGCAAAAGTGCATAACTGTTTTCCGTCTTTTATCATGGGCATACAGATTGGTCTGTTCTGGATATAAATACTGCAATGGTGTTGGAATATTGTCAGGTGGATCTAAAAACGATCCTTTAAAGGGAACGTCTGGCAAATCAAAGTGTTTATTTGTCCAATTGTATCTTGACTGCTGGTTGCTTCTACCTGTCGGTCGGGCTTGAGTAGGACCTGACTCTTTATTTCCTTTATCAGTTATGTGGTTTTCTTCGACTTGCAACGGCCCAGTATTAACATTCAATTCAAGATCATTTCCAGTATCCAATATTTTTTCAGTAACGTCATCATTTTCTACGTCTGACTCGATACCTTTAGAAATCAAGTTCATATTAACAACGTCATCAATATTTAATTTCGTCGCCATAATGAAAAAAGAGCAACAAAACTTAGAACTTGCAATTTTGTATGAGAATTACTCAATCTATAAACGCAAAACAATCAGTAAAAAGTTAAATTTACTTTTCATACTTACACCCTATACTTTTCATTGTTTCCGATTGGCAACACCAAACTTCAAAAAATTCTGTACAGAACATAGAACAGAAATTGAGCCCAAATTTTTTAGTGTAAACTGCAGTACTTCAAGACCAATCATTCTAAAAAGCTTGCAAAAAAATAAACAAAGTCCGCTGCTTCCAATTACAACTCAATCTAGTTGCACTATCAGCAATTTTCTCTGTCTACAAACTATGTGCCGTATGCGAAGAGCTTGCCCGGAACCCGAAATGTCATCTTTCCTAACGTTGATAATAAGCTAAGCAAACTTCGCCGTCTGATAAACGGGGTTTTTAAGGGATCCATCTTGGCCTTTTTAAATCGAGAAGTAGGACCTGCCTTTCACTTAAAAAATCTCATCCTAAAAACTGAAAAAATTCTAAAATCTCCACCTAAATACTAAAATCTTCGCCTTCCACCTAAAAAACCTCAAAAGAACAAGAGCAGGCTGTCCTGAGGCCGTCGGTCTTGCTCTTTTATTGTAATCAGACAGACAGACAGACAGACAGACATATTTTATTTGGTCACAAAAAACAAAAAGACGAAAAACGGAAAGCAACAATTTCAATAAATAACAAATAATTCCATGTGACTGGGAAGTTGCGAACAGACCTCGCGGTCATCGGGTCAAGCAACCACCCATTATCGAATGCCTCGGTTATATTTGTAGGTGATATATGTAAAAAAAAATATTTCCAAGTATGTTTGAATTGTGGAACTAGCGCTATTTCCTGAAGAACGTATTTTTCCATAAAAGAAAAATATTTCAATGTTGAGATTAGAGATAGTGTTTAAACCGAGATTTGAAAGAGTTACTAACAGAATATTATTCCAAATTTTAACTCCCTGATATTTTATACACCTTTGCAGTCTATTTGAACGATATTTAGGAATATATAGGTTGTTCTTGTCTTCTGATTGTCTTGTGTGCCTGATTAAAACTTGATGGGTTTTTTAAAGTAATTAAGAAAAGGAGTAGGGTTAAGTGTTTTGTTGCAGTTATACACAAATTTAGCTACTTCATGCTTAATGGTATCGTGAATCGTTATAATGTTTAATTTTTTGTAGAGGTATAGTGGAACTTAGAAAAGGGACATTACATACAACTTTTAGAGCTCTATTTTGTAAATTTTGAAGTTTTTGAAGATACGTTGTATGTGTCGAAGCCCAAATTGTAATTCCATAGGTGAGGTGTGAGTGGACAAGTGAATGATAAAGTTGTAATAATGTTTGTTGGGGAATAAAGGACTTTAATTTGGTCAGAATACTAACTGAGCGGGAAACTTTACTTTCAAGATGCTTAATGTGTTTATAAAAAGAGAGTTTGTTGTCTATTATAACACCTCGATACTTCGAGTTTGGAACAGTAGCAATAAAGGAGTCTGCAAATGTCATATTATAATTGTCATTACTATTTTGTAGCAATTTAGGAGAGATAAAAATTATGTTGGATTTTGACGGATTAACAGTCAATTTATGGGAACAGCACCACGTGTCTACTTTATTTAATTCACTATTAATGAGATTTTGAAGAGATACAAGGTTGAACGCTTTAAATTTGAGGCAGATATCATCTGCAAACAATCTAGGTGTGCAGTTCACGGAATTAGAAAGGTCATTAACATATATAAGAAAAAGAAGGGGGCCCAGATAAGATCCTTGTGGTATCCCATATTTTATCTCTTTGTGATTGGATTTGGACTGTTTGAAATTTACGTACTGTTGCCGACCATTTTAAGTATGAACTTAATAATTTGAAAGCCACTCCTCGAATGCCATAGTGGGCTAGCTTGGTCATTAGTATTTTATGACAAACAGTGTCAAATGCTTTTTTGAAATCTATTAAAATCAATCCAGTATGCAAATTTTATCAATGTTGTCGTAAGCTGTAGTGGTTAAATCAAGCATAGCGTTGGATGTAAAAATTTTACGTTGAAAACCGAATTGATGAGGATACAAAACTTGATGTTTTTTGAAGAAAGCCATTAGTCTATTTTAAATCATTTTTTTCGATTATTTTAGAAAAACAAGTTAATATTAAGATGGGGCGATAGTTGTTTATCTCCTCTTTCGAGCCATTTTTGTAAATAGGAGTTATTTAAGCAATTTTGCAGTTATTAGGAAAAAGACCGTTATTAAATATAAAGTTTGTGAATATTTGTAAATATGGGGCAATTACAGTGCTGGACACTTTAAGAAAGTAAGCTGGTATATCGTCATGTCCGATTGCCTTATTGTCGTTATAATGATAAAATATGATTCAATATTTCGTTTACAGATGGAGGTTCTTAAATATATGGAGGATGAGATTTTTGGTTTAGAAATTCATACGGTTTTTTCTTTGTTTTTCCTGAAATGTTATTGGCCAACAGAACCGATAGAACAAAAATAGTTATTAAACTCATTTGAAATGGTTGTGAGGTTCTCAGTAGTAGTATTATTTATCTTAATTGAGTTAGTGAAGTGACAACAGGATGAGTTCGGTAAAGTGGATTTAATAATTTCCCACGTTTTTCGTGGGTTTTGTTTGCACTTTGAAAGTTCATTTTGGGAGTACATTTTTTTGATAAGGTTTTTAATTTAGACAATTTATTCAAATAGCGTTTAAAGTATTTTTTTTGGTCTCGTTGCCATTTATCAGCATGGATTGAAAGATGATATTTATCGAAGTTAAAATTCCTTTGGTTATCCATGGTTTTTTGCTAATTTTTGTTGTTTCCGACTAAGTCGTTTTAACGGCGCATGCTTGTTGATTATTCGCGAGGTTGTTTTTACAAAATTGTCAAAGGTTTCGTTAAAATTTTCGCAATGCAATGGAAGATTAGTGGAATTCGATACAAAACATTTCTGGGCAAAAGTTTTTTCTGTCTCTGTGGTAATGCACATTACTACTCGACGATTTGAGAGACTTAAATTGTTTGATTGAGCAAGACACAGGGTAATGATCCGTCAAATCACTTAAAATTTTTGAAGGGACAATAGTGTGGGTTATATCAATCATTAGTAATCACGTGGTCAATAAGCGTTGCTGAGATTGGTGTAACTTTTGTTGGTTTTGTAATGATATTAAATGCTCTGTTTGAAGTTATAGCATTTATGTAATTGTTTGCTTGAATGCCGGAATTGCTTTCACTTATGTTAATGTTTATATCGCCTAAAATGTAAAATGTTCTTTTCTCTGATGTTAGTTTTTCAAGACAGTTGGAAAAATCATCTACAAATTTATCAATCGCTTCGTTGGGATGCCTGTAAATGGTTGCAATTGTTAGAAATTTGTGCGTGTTTGGTTGTTGAGTAGTTAACCATAACGATTCACAACCGAAAGGTAAAAGGTTTGTTCATTTTTGAATTTTAAATCATTTTTTACGTACATGGCTACACCTCCAGCATTTTTTAAAGGAGAAAAATTAAGAAAAGTATATCCATGAAGATTTATATTAATGGCTGTTTTTTAATTCTTGATTCAGAAAAACATAGAACGTTAGGTGAATACAACAGAGACTGAATAAAATCATAAAATTTGTAAAAATTTTTATTCAAAGACCGAATATTAAGGTGTATAATATTCTGGGAGTTGTTTTCACTTGAATAAATTTGAGTGTTTTACTACGTTGATTGGCTACCACTGATAACTGATTACAATTTTTAGCAGTTTCTACAGGCATGTATACTACACAAATACACAAAAGTTGATACGAAAATTTGGAAAAAAAATTAGACCTGCCATGTAAACATTAAGCCAAAAAACAAAAAATAATAAAATATTAGTATTGGTATAAGCACTAAAGGATTGAGAACTGGAGTTATACGTCCAGAAATGACAAACTGAGCTGCACTAATTGGATGCTTAACAATGACTGTAAGTAGGTTAGGCTACTGTCCAAGTCTTGTGTTACTAACTTCTGAGGAGATAAGTTACGTCCTATTTGATTTTAAATACTTAAAGGTCTTCAAGTAAGTTTCTCTTGAACTGCCATTTACGGACACAAGACCTCAGGTCCTCAACCGACAAATATATTTACTCGGCTGTGTGTTTAACGTCTTTTATATACAAACAACAAGACCCGTCAGCAATGGCCCACCTGGTAGCTTGCTTTTTAATTTTTGCTTTTTCGAAGAGAGGCAACAGTTTTTTCTTCTGATGATACAGCTGTTGTGGTAAGTGTTCAGTAATGTAGACTGATTTTCTACCGCAACCGTTAGTGGCCGACGAACCCGAAAGTTGTTGGTTGTATTTCTTCAGATTAATGGCAGAATTAAAGATTACTGATTTATCGAAAGCATTCGTCAGTTTGATTATTGTTGGTCGAGTAATTTTCTATCTCTGCTTGAATATTGGACGTTGCGGAAGGGATAACAGTTAACTAGAGAGATTGAGATCAGATCTAGATCTAGTCTTTCTTGGAAAAATTTTTGCTAGCGTTGATTTTGTTTGGGTCTTGGTTTCCCACCCCTCTTTTTTTCGCCAAGACCATGAATTAATAAATTTAGTCGCTTACTATATGATTCACGCAGTAGATCTTCGTTTGATTTGTTTTGCAAGGCATATTCTAAACGATTAATTTTCTTTAGATTTCTGTAATCTTTATCTGAAGGTAAAGCTTTCACATTTATTTCTAATTGATCTATTCTTGATTTTAATCCGGTCTCAATTTCGTTGAGTCGACTTTCAAAATTGTTTATTTTCATTTCGATTCTTTCTGTTCTTGTTACTAAATCAATTGCAGTCAAAATAGAGTCGAGTTTGTTTTCTAAACTTGCCGTTGTCAATCTTCAGATAAGCACACCTTGAAAATTATTCAGCAGTACTGTACAAACTGTGATTGATTTTACATAAATGCGGTCACTCAAAACGCGTTTTGTTTTTTTTTAGGCTCTACAAGACATCCGCTCGCTAGTTAACCAACAAACAGAATGACTAAATATTTCATATTCCAACTTAATTAAATGTTTATTAATCTAATAATTAAAACTGAAATAAATAGTAATTAATATTCTGATAAAAAGTAATTTAAGTTTCAAATTTTTTAAATTAATCTTAAGTCGACTGAAAATTTTTTAAATCTAAAAAAGAGCGCTTGTTGTCGCAATTTCAAACCCGATAAATTCCGCAAAAAAAACCTAAAAAATTTTCGCTTGAATTCTCTGCTTTGCATATCTGTCCCCATATCGAACTTATTATTTAATTATTGCTTTCGAGGGAGCAGGCTGGGTTTTAATGTGAAAATTTAAAGCAAGTAGTCAATGTCAAATAAGAAAAATTAATCGCAAATCAAATCGTTTTGTTAATACAAAACATCAAAGATATTTTTTGAGGTTAAGAAAGCTGAAGCCGTATTTGTGGATTTTTCAGCACTATCTGCTGTGTTCCTACCTGTAAGCTGCTGAGATTTCTGGCAGATGAATACATGGTTAAAATGATTGTGGAGCTTGCCCGGAACCCGAAATGTCATCTTTCCTAACGTTGATAGTAAGCTAAGCAAACTTCGCCGTCTGATAAACGGGGTTTTTAAGAGATCCGTCTTGCCTTTTTTTTTTTAAATCGAGAAGTAGGACCTGCCTTCCACAATATCCAGAAAGTTTGTCTATGCTGACGATCTAGCATTGCTGCACTTTTCTGGAAACTGAAAGGACTTGTTTGGATGCTTTAAGTCAAGACATGATTACATTTTCAGCGTATCGTCCGACTTGAAACTGTGAAGCGTAGTCGTTTAAAGCGATAGCAACGAAAGCTTTCCATTTAAACAACCAAAAAGACAGAATGTAAACTAAAAGTTTACAACAACAATAAGTTTTATCAATCTTTCCTATGGTAAAGGTATAAAATATGGTAAAGACCAAAAAAAAAGGTCATCACCTAGAATCTGTTTCTGATTTTTCAATTTTAATCACGAAAAACTAGTACTTTGCTTTTTTGCAAACACACGCGTATTGCATGGAAAGTTTTTGCGTGCCGCAGGTTGCCCCCTTTGGTTTATAGGCCATTTTGAGCTACTTTTTCGAAGACTTGTTGAGGAAAAATGATTGTTAATAAATACATAACAACCCACGTCGTGTGTTTGTTGGGTGTGCTTGTAAGGAATTTCGTGTTGTTTAAATATGCTCACTCAAATTTATTTGGATCGCAGTCATATTTGTAGATCGTTGTTTTTAGCAATTTTGGGTCGCAGAAAAAAAGGTTTTAGAAACGCTGACCTAGATCTAGGCGATAACTACTAGAATCAATAACTAGAAGATAATTTTTAGATTTAAGCCATTTTTGTATCAGATTATTGTTATGTTTTTTTCACTCTTAATTCTATTTCTTCTGTTTATTTACAATTATATACAAAGCTAAAGCAGTACTGATTCAAAAATCACAAGCTAGTTTTGATTGAAATTATTCTTGTCGATAATAAAAAACTTTTTTCTTTTTTCTCCCACTTAAATCGAAGCGATCTCGTAAACCTTATTGTTACGTCAGAAACGTCCATACATTAAGTTGCCATATCTAATTTAACATTATATCACAATTATCTAGATCAGTGTGGTCCAAGGTTAAGAGCATGGAGGGCCGCATTAAGGTTTGAAAAAGCTTCGCGGGCCGCAAAGATAAAATCTAGGTCAGGGTGGTCTAACTTCTCCACTCTTGTGGGCCACTTTTTTGAAAAATTATTTGAGTTTGCGCGCCTCAACCGGATAAAAACGCTTATTTTCGTCTCAAAATCAGGGTGTTCTCCAAAAAAAAAAAAAAAAAAGGTCTCCACTTGGAATCGGTCTGCAAAATTTCTATTTTCGCGCAAAATCATAGCGTTCTCCAAAAAAAATTACGGCTGCTTGTCATCGACAAGATTTGTGCAAAATTGTACCGCGGGCCAGGGTTTGGACCACACTGATCTAGATATCTAGTCTACTTCATAATCTAGATTCTAGACTATAGTGTACGGTTTAGCTTAAAATAAAAATAATTGTTTTAAAGTTTGTTTTGATGGTTCTTTTGAATTTCTTTGACATTTTGATAAAAAAATTAATAAGTATTATAATAAAATTAAGATCTTAATTTACAGTTATTAACAACTTTAAATAAATATATGAGCTTTAAATTGAGAAAAAATTAATTAATTATCCATATAGAATGTTGGTGATCAATAGAGAGATGGCCGAATCTCATCACTGATTGTACACATAAGCATAAAACCTCCAGAAAGAACAAGAGCAGGCTGTCCTGAGGCCGTCAATCTTGTTCTTTTTGTAACAAAATTAAATATTTCATGTTCCATTTTATTTAAATGTTTATTAATCTAATAAATAAAACTGAAATAAATAGTAATTAACATTATAATAAAAAATAATTTAAATTTGAAATTTTTAAATTAACCTTAAGTCGACTTAAAATTTTTTAATATGATTGCCATAACATAATGTCCGAAAAATCGTTGTTTAAATAATTTTATAAAAAGAGAGAACTCAAATAAAGTGAAATGTCTATTAACTTTTTGTTTGCTTTATTATTTAACATGAGTTTCTACAGTCTATACCACTTTTTCCTATCTTTTTTCTTTGGAGTTATAAAGTTGGAAAATTATTCACGAAAGTCTTTGCCAAACTATGAAAAAAAAAGATCATAGCCATTTTTTTTGCTAAGAAACGCTAATAATTTTAAAAGACATAAATCGTCTCTTTAAATAAGCTTAATTAAGCAAATTATCTGTTTATAAGTAAAGAGCGAAATGTTTTTATAATTTTTTTGTAATTATATCTTAGCTGTCTTTTTAATTTGAATGATTGGTATATTTTGACCTGAAGTGCAGAAACTCAAAAATTACAGCGCTCGAAATAGACAGTTTTTTACATTAAATTTCACGCCATCTCATCTATGAGTCAAAATTCCGCTTAGAATGAGAGAAACAGAAAAACGTTATTCTTTATAAAAAGTCAATTTTAATCCTTTATTATATTTTTAACATAGTTTTGAAGCAAGTGCTTTCTACATTTAGTATCTGATATCATTGTTTATCAATCTATTTGGTGACACAAAATTCTTTAACTAATTTGGGGGAATTTATTGGAAACCCTATTTCATGCATTTAAAAAAAATTTGGGAAAACACTTGAATTCACAAAATCTAGTGAATATTTCAGGAAACCTTTATTGAAGAGCAATGTGATAGTTGAAGTTTAATGATACGTAGTTTATTGAATTCATGGTAAAGAACACAACAAAATTAGTGTGAAGAAAAAATAAAATATTTTTAATAGGTAATTAATTACAAAACAGGATTAAAAATAGTCATTCAAAAACCTTTTCGTCAATATTTTTTGTTTGAATAGTCTGAAATCAAATGAACAATAACTAATTTTTAATCTTTTTTGAATCTTGATAAACCGTTTGTAGTTGTTGTTGTATTTCTTATTTACGTAAATAATTCCAACCACAGCTATTGTTTCGACAAGTACCAAAGCGCAAGCGCAAACAACAGCATCTGGTCCTGTTGCAGTCAAACTTACTCTTTTTGCAGTAATGTTGAATAAAGATATTGGCTTTAACATTTTTTTCTTAAAATCTTCAACTTGAAGATAAAAAGCAAACGGAGACAAAGCAAAAAAATTTCTTGAAGTTTTCATTCTAATTTTGCATTGCAGTTTGACAAAATAAATTGTTTGGTTTAAATCTCCAGTAATTTCTCACTTTGTTTCTAAGCTGGCGATTTTAACTGCATCCACGTTGATTGGGATTATGACGACGACAATAGCGCAAAGGAAGCGTGCTTGACTAGCTGCTATGTTTGACGATTCCATTTGCCCAGAGTTTATAATCTAGATTGGAACAACTTTAAAGTCTTGGTTACATGAGTTTTTCTTCAGCTTGCGTCGATTTTTTCTCTGCATCAAGGGTTTTTGTCAATTCCACTACATTAAAGACTAAAATTCGTGCCTAAAATATGCTTGAAGAAAAAAAAAACAATTTTTTTTTGATTGTTTTCTGCAATTTAAAATCAGCAAACACAGCCAATTGAGCACACCTAATTAACGCAAAAGCAAACTAATTTCATTATATATAAAAAAATTTGTAAATACCGTTGTTATATTTGAATTGTAAATACTAACGTTTAGAAAAAGCTGACTAAAAATGCTTGCAATTCCAAAATAGAAAAATTTTGAAAAAATTTTGCCCGAATTACAGTTAAATAAAAAGTAGCTGTTTGAAAGAAAACAAAAGGTAAATATAAAAATGTGGATAATATCATTATGCAAAGCAAATTAATTTAAAAATAAAGTGATTTATAAAAATAGAAAAATATCTCTCAACAAAAATAGCTCGTTTGGTAGCAAAAGTTTGTGTGTGTACTGTGAAGTAAAAATGAATTAGTTTTAATCTTTTCCAAATTACAAACTTTCGACTTTAATCAAATCATATATATCTTAAAAAATTTATGATAAATCATTTACTTTAATCCTTTCACAATCTAATCGAAAACGAGCTGTTTTGCTGCAACAAGCAGAGTATCACAATACGCTAAATAACAATATACAGTACAACTTCAATGTTTACAAAGTTAAAAAAGAGTTAGGTTTAATTTTACAATTTTCTTTAGCAATTAAAACATACTTTTAGTTAAGATTTCATTTTGAATCAATAAAATGAGTTGCATTAACTAGCGCATTTGTTGAACCAGAAAAATATAATTTTGGTTCAATTTACATGTGGTTTCTTACATATTATAAAAAAACAGTGATTGTATTTTTACAAATTTTCATACGACAACCACTACAAGGTTTTATGGAAAACACAGCTTAAAGAAATGGCTAAGATACAAAAACATCAAAGGCCTTAAATGTAAAAGTCGATTTCAGTTTTGTTGATTTAGTTTCGAATTCTGGCATCATACACTATTTCTTTTAGCTTGTGCAAAAACTCCAAGCTTTCCAAAATTTCAAAATGCCCATGTTTGTACAACTCATACACAAAAACTGGTTCTTTTCGCATTTTTTTTTTGCATTTCAAACACCTTGACGAACTAAATGTGTTGACTGTTCCGTCTCCATTCCATTTCCATATTTTATCTCTGGATTTACATTGGAAAACTTAAGACCTGGGTTGATCAATTGATTTAAGAGCCTGACCTCTCAAATTTTCATAACCATCATCGATAAACACTTGCGAATCATTGTTCAACTGCGGCAAATTACGTACATTATGGCGATGATCATAATTAAACTTTTTCCGTTGCGTTATCTCTTTCTCTTTTTTAAAAATTACAAGAAACGACCAATTCGTTTCGAGTGTAGCAGGTAAAATAGGAACTCTAGTGCGTAATAATTGGGACAAGCTCTTATTGACCAATAAAATTGGAAAACTTGCTCTTTCAAATTATAAAATTTGACTTTTCATTGACCTATAGAGTTTAAGAATAATCAAAATAAAACGAAAAAATGCGTATACAAAATGTATTGTATACATCCACACATTCACAGACAGTACATCTACACATTCACAGGCTTCCTCGTTGTTTCTGTGAGTGCCGTTTGGCTGTGGCTGTCCACAAAAAACTTTTTTGAGCATGTAACTAGGCATTCACATAGCATAAAAAGCTGGAGATGCAGTGCTCTGGGATAGTCTTAAGAAAAACTTACTCTTAAATGTAATTCGTAATAATAAGGCAATATGTTTTGATTGGCTGCTGCGATGCTTTTGTGTTGTGTTTTACCGGAAACTAAACGTAAAATGAAGATGACTTAAATATTGAAAGCTTAAAACGGTAATTCCAAAATATAAGAAAGAGAAAACGCACAAAAATTGCTAAAAAAAAGCGCAAGAAGTTTTTATTCAGGAAATACGACATCTGGAAAATTATGCAATTGGTCATCAAAAGCTTTTTGAAATTTTGTTGCTGTAGTTCGGTGAAAATTCAAAAAACGTTTCTCAAATCTTAAAACAACGAGGTTCAAACCAAGTTAAGAACTCTTGTTCTGGCTAGAAACGCAACAAACTTTTCCAAAAAGCAGCTTAAAAAACTGTATATTCATATTGAGCAAATGACAAAAAAATCCTATCTTTAGATTGGCCAAACAATCTTTAGTTATAAATTAATTCGTTTCTCAATTTTAAATAAGCGCTGGATTAAATGCTGACGGTGATTGTGTTGTTGAGACGGAATAGAGTTTTTCATCCCAAATGATAAGATTCTTTTACTAAAAAGTACTCGCGGTTAAATAAGACAATGCGTTGGCTCAATTAAATGCAAGAAAGTGTATAAATGTTGTATTTAAATTTAATTCAGCTCCTAATCTTGACAAAAATTTAAAGATTAATTTATTTACTTCGTCAGATTGTTTTGTCAATTAGGGCTCGTTTGCACTACAAGCATGAAATGGAGCATTAAAAGAAACAAAAAATTCTTTATTCCATGCTCGTAGTAGAAACGAGCCTTTAGGCTGGTCAGCGGCGACTGAAAAAAATCTTTATTACGTACTTTTCCCATTGTACTGCAATAACTATTAGCAACCTGGATTACTAAAATCGTTTGCTTCAACGGTTTTTTTGTAAACGTTTTTCAAGTTTAAAATAGAAAAAAATATTTAAACGAAAAGTTAGTTTGCAACGCCACTTATAGTAGTAGTTTTGATTGGTTGTCACACATCCACACTTAATGTTCGAAGCCATCGCTCAAAATCGTGGTCACACTCTAACACAGTCGAGAAACACTCATCACAAATTTTATGGAATTGTGTCAGATTTTAAACATCTAGATAGCTTCAGATCACCTGTAGTCCACAAGTTTAAAGAGATTTTTGAAGCTTATTATTTGCTGCTGAATCTTTTATGTCAAATATCGGAATGTATTTTGTGCAATTAACTTGATATTTTTCTTCAACTTTGTGAAAATTAATAGCTATGCTTATGATGTTTTACTCCCCTCTTAGCTCAACAATTTCCCCATTGAAAATAACTAAGTTTTAAAAACAAACAGTTTTTCCTCTATAACTGTATGCAGTTTTGTCTCCCAGCATATTAAAAAACGCAAAGCATTGATCGCAACAACTCTCCAAAAAAGATTAGAGCGAGCTTAAAGCCAAGTTGGTGAAAAATTCTTGAAACGTTGCCTTGAAAATCTAAAGTTAAGTTTTGAGTATCCCAACAATCAGTAATTTTTACAACACACCCTACAGTTACGAAAATTATACGCTTCATGGCGCAGCAAGCTTATCAATGCATTTGCTTTTCTTTACCATTTTATCGGCCTGAACTTGAAGAATGCAAATCCATCGCTGAATTTGAAGTTGTCGTGCTTTGAACAGTAATTTTTGTGAGATGATTAAATCAAACTCACTTTTCAGCACTTTTTTGCTATTTGAACTTTAAATTTGTATTATGTCAATTTTGTAAATATTTATTTAATATTTATGGCCACGAATTTGTTTTGTCAGTTAAGACTTATACGTACATAGGGAGTAGAAACTATGTAGAAATTAATGAAACAAATTTTTCCGATTGATTTATTGATTCAAATAATGTTCATGCTTATTCTATTGTTTTTACTATTTTAATTTCAGTTATTTTTTTTTTTCATTCCACATAAATCCAATTAATGAGATTGCGCTCATGAGCACAAAACCTCCGGAGAGAATTACGGCCGGTCGGCCTACGGACGTCATTGTAACTCCTCTTGTGATGAAATTAAAGATATCATACTTCATTTTTTTATATTTGTAAATTATTCAAACTAATATTTAATGAAACAAATTTTTTCAATTGATTTATTGCAATTCTATACGTATTGTGACGGAGTCGCAAAACTGCCTCGTCCTTCCAGCTCCGCACAACGCGCTTCACAACCAGCACCAGACTTTATAATTTATTTTATTTGAAAACAAAACAATATTACGGCGCTGGTCGGAAACGGTTTTCTAAACAAATATTACATTAATTAACTTCAACGGGGCAACACAATGCACACACTCACCAACGATGTTGGGCGGACGAGCAAAGAGAATCGACTTTGGCTGGTCCAAGGGGCCAATAATTATTAACTGTTAAATTCAGATGAGAAGTATACAATTAAATTGCATCTTTCATCGATCACAAAGCTTCTCTCCAAAATGAAGTGGCAAGCAACACTTGCCCAACACAACGTGGCATTACTTGATGCCCAACAGCCGCGCGAGAACGCACTTAAAGGCGGCGCTGATTATTTAGCGCTAATACAGAAGTCGCGCCGGCGCGAATCTCGCTAGCGGTGACCTACGTGACAAACATTACGCGAACGACGTAACACGTATAGACAAATTATCTTCATACTTCCTTTTATTCCTTTTAATCAATTTTTTTAATATGAGTCAGTTTTTTTCCATGCCAAATTATTCCAATTATGGAGATTGCGCCCATAAGCACAAAACCTCCCGAAAGAATTACAGCAGGTCGTCCTGAGGCCGTCACTTTTGCTCTTGTAATCAAATTAAATATTTCAGTTTTCATTTTTAAATATTTACAACTTAATAACAACAATAAGCTTTTATCAATCTTTCCACTCCCTATTAACTGCATCTTGAGGTAAAGCTACATCTTATCTTTGATAAGAAATTTTTTTGCTTTTTCGTAGCCTTTTTTAAATGTAAGACTTTGAATTTAGAGGGTTACGCCATTATTTTTAGTGGCTGTATTTCACGTTCTATATTTCATGGGCAGCTAAAATTAAATTTATTTTTTCTCAGAAGTGTAATACTTCGTTGTGAAACCCTATTTTGATTTCTGATTAACAAACATCTTAAGTGCTAGAGTATGGTTTATCAACCTGTCACTGGTAGACCACAGTGGGTTTGCAAGTGAGCCACACAGAGATGGTGTGAAAAACGTACGGAAATAATATATTCGTTGCGGTAAAAAGTAATATATCTGTTTGCATCAAGAGTTCTGAAACATCATCGTTAATCCGGACCACTTTGTTTCGTCATAAAATGTCGGTTCAACGGGGTATCCGGATTATCGGAAAGCGAAAAATTCGCTATTTGGTATAATTCAACCCGGTGTCGAAGCCCTAGAAGACGAATACTCTAATCACTAGGTTATCGTGGCGATCTTATTTTTTATCTTTATTTATAAAATGCATTAGTATCGCAAGATGACGAGAACAGAAACTTCATGTAAAATTAAAACAAAAAATTTTTTACTTAAAAAAAATCTTAATATCGCTTTAAACAAAGTCGATTTTTTTGGAGCCATAAGCTTTTCGTGACGCTCTCATCAGTGGCAATCGCGTCAAAATGGGACGAACCAGAGAAAATCAAAGTATTTATAGTCTCAACAGTTGGGAGAAAGGTGCTGCAGTCTCGGAAAGGAGAAAGGCACAATTGCACAGTGTGGTGCAATACAGGATGTTCTCGGAAAGGAGAAACGCACTATGTGCAATTACCCAGGAGAAACACTGTTACTCGCAACTTCGGTTATTTGAAAAGTTTCAATGTGTAAACAAATTCCTTTTGCTTACATAAAACCGGATGTTTGGTTTTGATAAAAGTTGCCTCGAGTAGACACAGATGGAACGAGTTGCGTGCCACAGCAAGAATTTTAAAACGTTTGTCGTTATAGTTTGCAGCACATTGCTCGTTGTCAAGCAAATGTTGTCCTATGGCAGAGTCACAATCTGGATTGTTACGTTTTAGCTTACAGGATCTGCCAGGTTGAGATCGTGTAGGGCGCTTCGCTTGCTATTGTAGCCATTTAGGAACATGCTGCTTGATTCTATCTTGTAGTCGCTGTGATGTTCGTCCTACGTACCTACTGTCACAGTGGCACGAATATTCATAAACAACGGAGCTTTTCAGCGTGGTAGGTAAAACATCTTTGCGGGCTACAGGCAACATGCGTTTCGATGTAAATACAACTCTGGTGGTAACGGAGCCATAGCAGCTTTCAACAGCCGTTTTGACGTTTTTATCAAGACCAATAGAAGCTTTCCCTATCCAAGGAACTCTCAAATATACGGGACACTTCTCAGGACCAAATTGTTTGGGCATAGAAAACTGAGCAATTTTCTTGGAAATGTTGCAGTCAATAATAGATTCAGGATAACCATTGTCCAATAGAATGTTCTTGATATGCTTAATTTCTTCGTTTAGTTTAGATTTCGTGCATATCATTAGTGCCCGGTGTACCAAAGTTGATATAAGATTTGTTTTTTGTTTAGTGGGACTAAAAGATTCCCAACGTAAGTACTGTCCAGTAAAGGTAGGTTTTCTATACACACTTGTTTCAAAACCGGTAGCTGTTCGTTCCACGTTGACGTCGAGAAACGGTAAACAATTATTTTTCTCTTTCTCAAAGGTAAATTTGAGAGAAGGATGGAGACAGTTTAGTTGTTTGAAAAAGTTATCCGACTCTTCTTCATTGCGAAACATAGCAAATGTATCGTCAACGTACCTAAAATATGTGGAAGGTTTTGATTTTTGAGAAAAAAGTTTTTCTTCATAATACCCAACAAAGATGTTAGCTAAGGCTGGGCCTAGTGGTGAACCCATTGCAACCCCATCAGTTTGCTTGTACATGATGTCGTTAAAGCTAAACTCTACTCCAGATGTGGCACTTTTCATCAGTTCAATGAAGACAGCCTTCGAAATAAGTGGTTTCCATCAAAATTCGAAAAACTTGGACCAACCTCAAGCAACGACAACACTGCTAATATTGAATCAAAACTTCAAAAACGCTTACTAGAACTATTTAAAGAAGATTCAATAC